>CAUYRH010021916.1:0-15148 GCA_963574655.1 Perodicticus potto
GAAGCAAACATCACCCTGATACCAAAACCAGGAAAAGACCCAACTGAAAAGGAGAATTTCAGACCAATTTCACTCATGAATATAGATGCAAAAATTCTCAACAAAATCCTAGCCAATAGATTACAGCTTATCATTAAAAAAAGTCATATATTGTGACAAAGTAGGTTTCATTCCAGGGATGCAAGGCTTGTTTAACATACAAAAGTCCATAAACGTTATCCACCATATTAAGAGAATCAAAAACAAAAACTGTATGATCCTCTCAATAGATGCAGAAAAAGCATTCAATAAAATCCAGCATCCCTTTCTAATTAGAACACTGAAGAGTATAGGCATACATGGCACATTTCTGAAACTGATCAAAGCTATCTATGACAAACTCACAGCTAATATTTTACTGAATGGAATAAAACTGAAAACTTTTCCTCTTAGTACTGGAACCAGACAAGGTTGTCCTCTGTCACCATTACT
This sequence comes from Perodicticus potto, assembly GCA_963574655.1. Lineage (NCBI taxonomy): Eukaryota > Metazoa > Chordata > Mammalia > Primates > Lorisidae > Perodicticus > Perodicticus potto. Next base: position 472 of record CAUYRH010021916.1, read on the forward strand.
ATTCAACATAGTGCTAGAAGTGCTAGCCAATACAATTAGGCAAGACAAGGAAATAAAGGGCATCCAAATGGCAGCAGAGGAGGTCAAACTCTCCCTCTTTGCTGATGACATGATCTTATACATAGAGAACCCCAAAGACTCAACCTCAAGACTCTGGAAGTCATCAGAAAATACAGTAATGTCTCAGGATATAAAATCAATGTCCACAAGTCAGTAGCCTTTGTATATGGCAATAACAGTCAAGATGAGAGGCTAATTAAGGCTTAACTCCCTTCACCAAAGCTTCAAAGAAAATGAAATACCTAGAAATACACCTAACAAAGGAGGTGAAGGACTTCTATAAAGAAAATTATGAAATCCTAAGAAGGAAAACAGCAGAGGATATTAACAAATGAAAGAACATACCATGCTCATGGCTGGGAAGAATCAACATTGTTAAAATGTCTATACTTCCCAAAGCAATCTACCTATTTAATGCCATCCCTATTAAGGTACCAACATCGTACTTTCAAGATTTGGAAAAAATGATTCTGCATTTTATATGGAAGCAGAAAAAAACCCCGCATAGTTAAGGCAGTTCTTAGTAATAAAAACAAAGCTGGGGGCATCACCATACCAGATTTTAGGCTGTACTACAAAGCCATAGTGGTCAAGACGGCATGGCACTGGCACAAAAATAGAGACATAGACTTTTGGAATCAAATAGAAAACCAGGAAATGAAACTAACAACTTACAACCACCTAATCTTTGATAAACCAATCAAGAACATACCTTGGGGAAAAGACTCCCTATTCAATAATTGGTGCTCGGAGAACTGGATGTCCACATGTAAAAGATTGCAACTGGACCCTCACCTTTCTCCACTCACAAAAATTGATTCAAGATGGATAAAGGACTTAAATTTAAGGCATCAAACAATAAAAATCCTGAAAGAAAGCATAGGAACAACACTGGAAGATATCAGCCTGGGGAAAGACTTCATGAAGAAGACTGCCATGGCAATTGCAACAACAACAAAAATAAACAAATGGAACTTAATTAAACTGAAAAGCTTCTGTATAGCTAAGGAGACAACAACCAAAGCAAATAGACAACCTACCCAATGGGAAAGGATATTTGCATATTTTGAATCAGACAAAAGCTTGATAACTAGGATGTATAGAGAACTCAAATTAATCCACTTGAAAAAACAAACAATCTCATATATCAATGGGCAAGAGACACGAATAGAATCTTCTCTAAAGAAGACAGACAAATGAGTAACAAACATATGAAAAAGTGTTCATCATCCCTAATTATTAGAGAAATGTAAATCAAAACCACCCTCAGATACCATCTAACCCTAATGAGAATGGTCCACATCACAAAATCTCAAAACTGCATATTCTGGCATGGATGTGGAGAGAAGGGAACACTTTTACACTGCTGGTGGGAGTGCAAACTGATACAACCTTTTTGGAAGGAAGTATGGAGAACTTGCAAAGAACTCAAGCTAGACTTCTCATTTGATCCTGCAATCCCATTACTGGGCATCTAACCAGAAGGAAAAAATCCTTTTATCACAAGGACACTTGCACTAGACTGTTTATTGCAGCTCAGTTTACGATCGCCAAAATGTGGAAACAACCTAAATGGCCACCAACACAGGAATGGATTATCAAGCTGTGCTATATGTACACTATGGAATACTATTCAGCCATTAAAAAAAATGGAGAATTTACAACCTTTCTATTAACCTGGATGGAAGTGGAACACTTTATTCTTAGTAAAGCATCACAAGAATGGAGAAGGATGAATCCCATATACTCCATTTTGATATGAGGACAATTAATGACATGATGGGGCTGGGGGAGGGGAGAGCAGAGAGAGAAGAATGAGGGAGGGGTGGGGAAAGAAAGAGCAGAGAGAGGGAAGAAGCGAGGGGAATGGGGTCTTGGTGTGTGCCACACCTTTTGGGGGCAAAACATGATTGTAAGAGGGACTTTACCTAACAAATGCAATCAGTGTAACCTGGTTTCTTGTACCCTCAATGAATCCCCAACAATAAAAATAAAATAAATAAAATTAAAAAAAAAAACAAAAAACATAATGCTTGCAAAGGACTTTAATAAAAAGTAAAATTAAATACATACAAGAAGAATTAAAAAGATACATGGTCATACCTACAAATCCTGCTACAGATATCGTTTTAAGGCCTTTTAATCCAGGTTGAAAAAATAATTAAAATACAAGAATACTCTCAATAAGACAAAAATACCTTCATTTCCAGTTAATTATTTGATATATAAAAACAGAACTCTGTAATTTGAAGATAGTGTTTATAGTCAAGTACAGGGGTGGGTTTTTCACCTGCTAGACTGAATTGTGTGACTGATTAGCCAAATTACCTAATTAATGTTTGGTGTATCCCTGTGACCAAAATGTACACATAGGCATCCTAACGGAGGAATAACTCATAAAGCTGGAGAGTAGTTGAAAACCTCAAAGGATTGACTGACAAAACCTTCACTGTAAGTGTAAAGTGCTCCCCGCTCAGACTTTGGTTTTCCTGCATGAGGTTCAGAACTTCCTGTGTCTGAGCCTTTGAATGTTGCAGAGGATGGAGAATCAATGTTGAAGATAAATACGCCATTTAATTACAAGTCACAAAATCTTTTTAAATTGATATTGTTTGTTTCATATGAATAGAGTATTGTGAATGTAATGGAACTATATCTAGAGATTCACTCCGAAGCAAATCTTTTTAGAAATTGTTAGACCATCTTTAAGCCATCCTATGTTTATGCTGTGGTGGGGAAGTAATTTTCTTTAATTTTATGCTGCATTTTTCAGATGAGGTTTTTTTAAAAAAAAAAAAAAAAAACAAATCAAAGGTTTGTGGCAGGCCCTTGCCAACCAAATCTATTAAAGCCATTTTTCCAAAAGCATGTGTTCAATTCATGTTTCTGTTTCATGTTTTGGCACTTCTCACAATGTTTCCAACTGTCTTATTATTATCATAGCTGTTAAGGTGATCTCTGATCAGTAACCTTTGATCTGTTGTAATTGTTTCAAGGAGCCACATATACTACGCCCCTATACAAAACCTCATGGATAAACATTCTAACTGCTCCACTGACCCCTCATTTCCCTCTCTCCTTCTCCTCTGGTCTCCCTGTCCCCTAAGACACAACAATATTGAAATTAGGTAAATCAATAACCTTACAATGGCTTATACGAGTTCAACTTAAAGGAGGACTCACATGTCTCTTTAAACCAAAAGCGAGACATGATTAAACTTAATGAGGAAGACATATTGAAAGCTGAGACAGGCTGAAAGCAATCCCTCCCTCTCTTGCAACAAACAGCCAAGTTGTGGATGCAAAGAAAAAGTTCTTAAAGGAAATTAAAAGTACTCCTATGGTGAATACACAAATAATAAGAAAGCAGGACAACCTTATGGCTCACATGCCAAAACAAATTTTAGTGATCTAAATAAAGATCAAATCAGCCAAAACCTGACCCTTTAAGTCAAAGCCTAATTCAGAATACAGCCTAAGTCTCTTCAATTATATAAAGATTGAGAAAGGTGAGGAAGCTATAGAAGAAAAGTTTGAAGCTAGCAAGGTTGGTTCATGATGATTAAGGAAATAATCTATCTCTGTTATGTAATATAAAAGTGCTAGGTGAAGCAGTAAGTGCTGATGAAGACGCTGCAGCAAATGATCCTAATCTGGGTAGGATCATTGATGGAGGTGGCTACAATAAACAATAGATTTTCAGTGTATAAGAAATAGCATTAGATTGTAAAAAGATGATGATGCCCAGGACTTTCATAGCTAGAAAGGAAAAGTTGATGCTTCAAACCTTTATAGAACTGACTGAGTCTTACGTTAGTTAAGCCTAATGCAGCTGGTGACTTCAAAGTGAGGCCAATGATCACTTATCATCCCAAACATCCTAGGGCCTTTATGAATCATGCTGTATCTACTGTCTATACTCTACAAATGGAATAAAAAAGTCACAAGTTTACATACAGCTTCTTGAATATTTTAAGGCCAATAGTAAGAACTCAGAAAAAATGATTCCTTTCAAAATATTACTGCTTGTCAACAATGCGTCTAGGAGCTCACCCAGGAGCTCTGACAGAGTTGTAAAAGGAGACTGATATTGTTTTCATGCAGGCTAACATAGTATGCACTCTGCAGTCCATGGATAAAAGAGTACTTCCAATTTTCAAGTCTTATGTCTTATTATTTAAGAATACGTTTTGTAAGTCTATTCATGTCAGAGTTAGCAATTTCTCTAATGGATCTGGACAAGGCAAATTGGAAACTTTCTGGAAAGGATTAACCATTCTTGATGCCATTAAGAACATTCATGAATCATAAGAACAGATCAAATATCCACATTAACTCGTTTGGATAAAGTTGATTCCAACCCTCATAGATGACTTTAAGGAGCTCAAGCCATCAGTGAGGAAGTAACTGCTGATGTGATAGAAAGGACACCAGAACTAGAATTGAGAAGTGAAAACTGAAGGTGTGACTAGATGGCTAGAATCTCATGATAAAACTGAATACATGAGGTGTTTCATCCATTAGATGGGAGAATAAAGTAGTTTATTTATTTATTTTTTTGAGAAAGAGTCTCACTTAGTCACCCTTGGTAGAGTGATGTGGTGTCTTAGCTCACAACAACCTCAAACTCTCAGGTTCAAGTGCCTCTTGCCTCAGCCTCCCAAGTAGCTAGCAGACTACAGGCACCTGCCACAACACCCAACTATTTTTTAGAGACAGGGTCTCGCTCTGGCTCAGGCTGGTCTCAAACCTATAAGCTCAGGCAAACCACCCACCTCAGCCTCCCAAGTACTGGAATCACAGGCATGAGCCACCTTGCCTGACCCCAAGAAAGTAGTTTCTTAAAACAGAATCTACTTCTGGTAGAGATTCTATGAATACTGTTCATAGAATGGCAACAAAAGATTTAGAATATTACATAAACCTAGTCGATGAAACAGTGAGTGTCAGGGTTGGAGAGAATTGACTCCAATTTTGAAAATTTTTACTGTGGGTAAAATGCTACCAAACAGCATTGAGTACTACAGAGAAAAATTTCATAAAAGGACAGTCAATTGGTACAACAAATTCTATTATTGTCTTACTTTAAGAAATTTCCACAGCCACCCCAAACTTTAGCAACTACCCCTTTGATGACTCAGCAGCCATCAACACTAAAGCAACATCCTCCCCCAGCGATTATGACTCCCTGGTAGCTCAGAGAATCATTTGCATTTATTAGCAATACAATGCTTTTAATTTAGCAATGCATATTGTCTTAAGACATAATGCTATTCCACACTTATTAAACCACAGAGTAGTGTAAACATAACTTTTATATGCACTGGGAAAACAATTTGTGAGACTGATTTATCAGGATGTTCACTTACTTTATGGCAATGGTCTGGAACTGAATGTGCACTATCTCTGAGACACATCTGTAGAGTACCATATGTATTTAGCACATATAAGTGCTGGATTCTTTGATGATCTTTTAATGAATAACATTTTTATTGCAGGAAAAATGACAGCACAGTTTGGCTGTGAGCAATATTTTAGTATTTCCTGCTTCATCTCAGAATGAACAAACAGAATGTACAAAGGAAACTTCCTGAAATATAATCTCACCCATCACTTAATATAATACATGGAACAGTGAACAATACGATTTGTAGAAGTGAAGATGGAGAGGGTTAGAAAACTACCAAATACATGATCCAATCAATATTTTAAGAAATGAGAACCAAATAAGGATAGTGCTAGTAAAGGTTTAAATACTTAATTTCATGACATAATAAATACTCATTGAAGCTCAATGGAAATACACAAAAATTCCCATACTGGTTTACTTATGAAGTTTAAAACACGAATACACACACATACACAAACTGGCTTCACAAGAAATTTTACATGGTAATGAATGCATGCTTTAATTAGTTTTTGGTTAGAAACAACATGAAATCTTGCTTCCTGAAGTTTAGTTTATTATCGTCATGCAAATTTCAGACTCAGATTTCTTTCTCCAATAATTTAAAAACTGGAAAGAAATTCCCCAGACTCACAGGAGATAGATAGGACAATAATACCAACTGGGGTGTGGTCAGTTTGAGAGCAAACCAAAATAAAAAAATTATTTTTAAATGTAGATCAGCATTTTCTAAAAGTAGATTAGAAGCATAGGAAATGTTCTGAAAAACACAAGTACAAAGTGGTAGAGCTCTATGTGGTCAAATTTTGGAAAATCATAATTGCTAATTTCATTTCTTAGAATATCACAGTGAACAATATTAAGAAAACATTTTTACTTGTTAAACTGTCGATTTTTTACCTTATTTGACCCTGTATCTTTTTCTCTTTCATATAAAAATTATTATTTTCACCCTAAAATAGTACTTGGCAAGTACTTGAGAAAGCACTTGAGAAATATTATGCCAACAAATTCAAAACTCGTAGAATTTATGATGAACATTTCTAATGTAGACTAAGAATATAAGAAACATTTCTAGCTTTTTGGTTTTGTTTCATCAACTCATTCTGTGTCTTCATTCTGTCACTACCTACAGCTATGTCTTCCTTTGTGTCCTTAATAGCACCATCCTCATATCCAAAAATACAGAATTTGAATAGGAGTTTAAAAGTTTTCTGGGCTCTCAAATTCTTTCCTTTGCCATCTGCCTTACACATAACTGAATCATTTCATAAATATCCATATTCTAGCAAACTCTTGTTCAAAACACCTCAGTAGATCACAAACAGTAATAAGGTCAAACTAGACAAAAGTTTCCCTTTCATCTCCTCTCCAAATTCTTTCCTGCACAAGTATTTAGGAATACGTAGCAGTCTAATGCCTATGCCATGAAGATGCCATGGTCATTCAGTTCCCTAGCTCTCTTTGTACATGGATCTTTTCCTGCCTTTAAATAGTCTTCCTTCTTGATTTCACATCTCTAGGCCTTTCTTGATCGCAGTGCTCTTTTCAAACCTACCCTCAACTCAGGGTAATGACACTTTCCCTACATTTTTCTATGCTAGTTGTGTGGCATTTAGAGAAAGACTTTGCTTTCCTCTCTGGTATACTATTAGTATATATAATATTCTTTGTATAGTTGTTTCCTTATTGTGTTCCTTAAATTTTAAAGTATCTATCTTTTACTAAATCCATATTAGAGAATTTGCCAATACAGAGTTCATTTGTTTATGTTTGTTCATTAAACAAACATTATTAAGGAAATAATATATTCTACAAAAAATGGATTTTTTAAAATCAAAGATGAAAGCTATCCCTCTCTTTTTCTATCAAAGTTCATAGTCTTCTAGTAAATTTATGAAAAAGTCACAGTTAATTATATCACATTATATTTCCTTGTCATAGAGTAATGCATGTATGAGGTAACCTATGACTTTATACATAAATAATGAGAATTTAAGAGACCTTATTTCTAGACACTGTGGAAGAAATCCTTACAGAAATAAAGTAGTGCATGCAAGGAATAAACATATTGCAAGAAACTTAATAAGCATTCCAAGAAGGTCTGTTTTAAAATTAATTATTATTAGTGCTGTTTTAATTACTTTGTTAAATAACCCTGTAAGATAGAGGGCACTTTTATTTTCTAAGTTAAGGAAATAGGGTACAAGTATGATTAAGGATGATTATTTAAACCTGTGCTCATCTAGCTACCATTAAACAGAAGCAGATTTTTAAGTTCCAGCTTAATTTGATGATCTGTTTTCTTGTAAATATTCTTGACAATTGGCATTTCTCTCAATGGCATTCTTAAAATAAGAATGGGTTTGATGAAGGACCATTTTATATATATACAAGGCAAGGTTCTTATAACTTTGGTTGGTATGTATTACTTCTTTTTTTTTTGAGACAGAATCTCACTATTTCACCCTCAGTTGAGTGCTGTGACATCACAGCTCACAGCAACCTCCAACTCTTGGACTTAAGCAATTCTCTTGCCTCAGCTGCCCAAGTCCTGGGACAACAGGCACCCACCACAAGGCCCAGCTATTTTTTTATTACAGTTGTCATTGTTGTTTAGCTGGCCCAAGCTGGGTTCTAACCCGCCAGCCTTGGTGTATGTGGCTGGTACCATAACCACTGTGTTACAGGAACTGAGCCAATTATTACTTTTTTTCATGGTATAAAATAAATGTTTCAACTAAGAGAAAGAGAATAAAAACTATTTGTATTAGAGAGTTGCTGCTCTTTTCCCCTTAGAGTTTTAATTAGCTATAGGATCATAGAAAGGTCTAGTTACATTGCACTGAAATAGTAAGATGTTATCTGAGGAAATTTAACAGAGGTCAAAAGCAATATTGATTTAAACAATGAGTATTATTCACCTGTATTATTCTGAGGGAGAACCTTGTATTTGAGACTAGCTTTTTAAATGCTGAGACCACGTGTTAATTTATTTTACAGTTTTGAGAATATATGGATCACCATGATGAACAGGGAGAATCTTTGTCCAATAGAACCATCTAATGTGCAACATTTAACATCTCTCATTGATACCTGAAGTTGCCAAATCCTTTGTATAGCAAATCCTAGCTAATCAGTAGTACCTAAAAGATTCAATGTAATGCTTTATAAGTATGGCAATAAGTAAGCATGTCTGTTAGTGCCACCCAAAGGTGGAACTGATTTTGTCTTTTAGGAATTAATATTATCAAATATAGACTGCATATACTTCATGCCATGCTACACATTAAACTGTCTTAAGCATGTTACAAATATTATCTTAAATTTATTCACTCTGTGAGATAGTCATTAGTGTCTCTGACCTGATGCAGAAACTGAGCTTCAGTTCAAAATATTTAATTTAATAATTGACAAAATCTAGTCTTGGATAAGGTTTGTTGACACCAGAACCTGAACTATTAGCTAGCTGCATGTATAATATATGTATAGTTAGTTGAGAGTATAGGTAGAAAAAATAGATAAAAGAGAATACTAATGAAGAAAGTAATGTTTCCAACATGTCATATCAGTGGAAGTCTAAGTTCTTATTCATTACATTATTGATCTAATTATTCCACTGAAGAAATGTGGCAAGCTCTGTTAATTCTCTACAGCCTTTACCTCAGAACACCAAAGCATCAGCCAGTCTGCCAGAGAGCTTTGTTCTAGTTCTCTGTCGTTGGGATTTTTAAACCTCTTATACGAGGCCAGCTGTTCTTTTATTAGAAATATGGGAAATTGAAGATTTGCTTGTTATCCCAAGGATCAATGGTACTGAGAAACTTGTCACATTACTATGCCTGCTATATGAGAGTCAAGTCATAGTATTGTTCATAAAATAGGATTTTTTTATTTTAAAGCAAGATATGTTGGCCAATACACCATACAAATCCAAACAAACTAACAAAGCAAGAAAAGTTTTGGTTTTTTTAATCCACTATTGTCAGATTGAAACCTTTGTCTTCTGAGAAAAACATAGATATTTCTTTTTCACTCCTGATTCTTACTCAAGACGTAGCTGTGTACTCAGGCTTTCTGCAGAGATAGCCTCACTTAAAATGGCAAAAACAAAATTGGTTACAAGGTATACACTTCAAGATCTGTTGCTTTAATATTACTGGAGGTTTCAACTAAGCTAAATCCTCACAATCTATCTCATTTTTATATCTAAATATAAATATATAATATTTCAACCACCTAGGATGAAAAAATAATTACAAGGTTTCTATCAGTCCTCCTTCAAACATATTAAGCTATAGATATGCTGTTCCCAGTGCTCTAGTTATAATGAAAACTTAAAAGCACTGTATGTAAATAAAGCAAAAGTTTTAAAACTCAGTTTCCTTAATGAATATAATTGCATATATTTTCAGAGTTTTATGATTATAAATTGCTATCATATTTTTATTGCATTTACTTTTCACATCAGCCTGTGAGTCAGAAAAGGCATGGATTAGAATAATTTCACACAGTTATTATTTATTCTTATAGAACTAAAATACATAGATTGTATATGCAGACATTGGATTCAAGAGTCCTGTTATTTCCACCTCTTTATGATTCTAGTACATTTTTCCATCTATTATCCAACAATACCCTTCTAAACAGTCAATTCTCAGGTAGGAAATCAGTAACACACATATAATTTGGAGAATCAAAATGTATAAATTAAGCCTAAATTATTTGACAACATTTTACCTATGGTACAAAATGTGTTAAATTAATAATTTTAGTAGCTCATTTTACATTTGAAAATAATGTCTAATTTCTATAGAGCTATTATTGGATGATTTATTTTAGAATATGGCCACAAAACATGCTTTATTTATAAAAGTTCATCTATTATATGTTCTACCCAAGAGGCATAAATAGCTATTTTGAAGCCTCATGGCTTGAATAATTGTATATATTCTTTGCCCAGTTTTTGAGCTTAATAAGAATTTGTCTTATTTTGCATGTATACTGCCTTAAAAAATAGTGCCCTGAGATTAGTAAATATAGTCTCAAACCAATATGCTTTCAGGAAAGATATGCATAGATGACTAAGAAGCAGTGATTGGGATGTTGGTTATTTAGTTAAACTATGAAACAAAAATGTGTGTGTGTGTGTATGTGTGTGTGTGTGTGTGTGTGTTTGTGTGGAGAGAAAGGAGGATATAATTTAAAATATAATTAAAAAGTAACAATTAAGAATTGGCTTTCACCTTTGAGTGGTTATAGCAAAAAAAGTGCCAAAAGCAATTTTAAGTTTGTATTTAAAAATATTTAAATGTATTAAAAACTGGTGAGCAACTAAGACAAGAGCTAAAATTATATACAGAGAACAAAAATACAGAGAGGTGACATGTTAACAGCTGCTTTCTCATGAGGGCCATTTGCAGACTGAGGGGAAAGACAAGCTGCTGAAATGTTTTGCAAAGAAAAAGGGTGACTACTGTTGGATAGGGAAACAGAGATGTGTGTCTGGAAGTTTTGGGGAGCAGAACAGACACTAGTAGAGATTTTACTGACTTCAAACTTCAGCATAGTCTCCCTTAAGAAGAAAAAATTCTGCAGCAGTGCAGGGTGAAAGCAAAAACACAAAGCTCCAAAAAGTATAGTAGCTTTTTCTGTAGTTTCACAGGGTGCTAGATACAAAATTTGGAGTCTAGGACCTATCGATAAGAGGGCACAAAATGAACAAAATAGCTTCTCAGCTAAAGAAGGCTTGAGAAGGTTATGACTTCTAGAAGAGATGAATCAGAATAATAATGATAAAAGCAAATCAGGAACACTCAGTCCAGCTGGAATAATTGGGACTTGATTTTTCTCTGTTCTCTGAAGCAATTATAGAAGGGTTGGCAAAATATATGAATCAAGAATTTTCAGATATTGGATGAACTTCAGTCTATGACCAGTGATTCCAATTTAAGGGAAACAAACAAGGTAAACCCTATAGCTGCCACTTCTTACTTAATGAAGGGAGTTTCTGGGACACATTGGAGAAAAGGAAACCCAGACAGAGCCCGGTTGAATTGAAATGTTTAGTTAGGATTTTAGGGAGTCCAAGGAACTTGAGAGATAAAATGAACGCATCTGAGTACATTCAGGTACCTTCTTCAAGTCTTCCGTTGAGTAGCAGTAATTGGCACTTGTGTCTGAGAAAACTACACAATATCCTCCCCCCCCAAAATTGAATTTCTCCATGAATGTATATAAGTTTAAGAATAATTTGTATTCTCATTATCCAGAGTAGAAAAACTCAGAATTCACAGTACATTGGATAGATAATCCAAAGGTTATTCCTGCAGCAGCAATCTGACTTGACTCAAGACTGCTCTGGAAATATTGAACTACATTTCCCATAACTCCTTTTCTAGTGTTTCCTATTAGGGTGGGCTTCAAGGGTAATTCTTACCTGAGAGTTGGAGAGTTAAAGTAAGAGAGTGGCCTTTCTGTTGCAGGCACATATGTTGTTGCTGATCTGATCTGCTGACTCAGCTCTGTGGTCTGGAGTAGTAGTAACTGACTCTGTAATCCCTTTCTCCTTTCTTCTAGGTCTCCATTTAGTTTCTCTGATTCTTGGATTGAAAGATGCATGTTCAGCTACATGAAGGGCACCAATGACAGCTACCTATCTCCAGTGGGTCAGATGCAAAGATAGGACAAGAATGTCAGTCAATCCTTGTGAGGTTACAGGTTAAGGGGTTCCAGGCTTTTTTGATCTTCCCATTAAAATTCCTATCCTGTGAACTTCAAGCTTGAAGAAACTGCTTAGTCAACCTCCATAAGTGAATGAGCCAATTCCTTTGATTCCTGTAGGTATCAATAAGTCTATATCATACAAATATACAGATATAGTACAAATGTATTCATTCTAATAGTTCTGCTGATTCTCTGGTGGAACTCTACCTGACATCCATCATTAAACAAAGAAAATTGTTACCAAATCAGTTAATTGCATCAGAGAAACAAGCTCAAGTATATTTATAGAAATTTAAAAAAAGTCTAGCACAATCAAGATCAAATTCATAATTTTTGTCATTCAACAAAAATTATCAGATATGCAAAAATTCAGGGAAACTCAATAGAAACATGTCAAGAAATAGTAGATAATAGAAGTTTCTTATAAAAACGCTGAGAAGGTTATTACTATCATCTATATAAAGAAGGTAGAAACAATACTGAAAATATTAAACAAAGATATGGAAGATATTTGAAGAAAGACCTAAAACAATCATCCAAAGATGAAAAATGGTCTAAAATAAAAATATATATATTGTAATTTACACAGTGCAGAATAAAAGTTTAGTGAACTTAAAAATGTATCAATGGAAAACTTTCTGAATGAAACACAGACCCTCAATCATGTATTATACAAAAAAGGATACTTGTGTCCCTGAGAAACCCTGAAACGGTCATGGCAGCTTTATTCATTAGTTCCCCAAACTGGAAATAACCCAATGTCCTTCAATGGTTACAAAATGTGCTATATCCTTACTGGAAAATACATCCACAAATAATAACAAAAAAACTACTGATACCTGCGACAATTTAGATGGAAATCCAGAAAATTGCTCTAATTGTGAAAAGCCCTTCTCATTAATACCATTTATAAGGCATTCAAAAAATAACAATATATAATTTTAAATAGAGGAGGATATTGAATAATCCTAATACAAAGAAATAATAAATGTTTGAGATTATTGATATGATAATTACCTCAATCTGATCACTATATGTTAAAAGCATGAAAACATCAATGTATCCCATAAATATGTATAATAATTAGTAAATTTAAAATAAAACAAAGAAGATGGCACCTGTGGCTCAGTCCGTAAGGTGCTGGTCATGTATACCGAGGGTGGCAGGTTCAAACCCGGCCCTGGCCAAACTGCAACAAACTACTCAGGAGGCTGAGGCAAGAGAATCACCTAAGCCCAGGAGTTGGAGGTTGCTGTGAGCTGTGTGACGCCACGGCACTTTACCGAGGGCGATAAAGTGAGACTCTCTCTCTACAAAAAAAAAAAAAAAAATGAAGAAGAAAGGAAGGAAAGATAAGAAAAGAGCAGTTTTGGAGAAGCTACTCTCACTGTTCTCTAGAATCACCAGCCTTCTGAAAGTTTGGTGAACCTATCCCTGTCTCTGCATAATGGTAAAAAGTGACAGGCAGCCTGACTGTCTTCGTCTGGTAACATTTCTGGTGGCCATGAAGGGACCCCTAGACTGCTCCAGTAAGTGCTGCCAGGGAAGCCTAGCAGTTACCTGGACAGGCAGGCCTGGGGTGCAGTGCTCAAATGCTCCTAGCAGCACTACCAGGAAATTTCTCCTGGGAGTCTTTGGGCTCTGTTCTCACTCACCTGCCATCATCATCTCTCACTAAAGTCCACCAGCTTTATTCTGGTTATGTGCTGAGAACTTTAGTTCTCATCAGTTCTAGTTTTATTCTTTAAAAAAATCTAGTGTTTCTCGCTCGGTGCCTGTGGCTCAATGGGCTAAGCGCCAGCCACGTACACCTGAGCTGGCGGGTTCAAATCCAGCCCCAGGCCCACCAAACAATGACAGCTGCAACCAAAAAATGGCTGGGCATTGTGGCAGGCGCCTGTAGTCCCAGCTACTTGGGAGGCTGAGGCAGGAGACTCGCTTGAGCCCAGGAATTGGAGGTTGCTGTGAGCAGTGATGTCACAGCACTCTACCCATGGCAACAGCTTGAGGCTCTGTCTCAAAAAAAAAAAAAAATCTAGTGTTTCTGACTTGGCGCCTGTGGCTCAAGAGGCTAAGGCGCCAGCCACATACACCTGAGCTGTCAGGTTCGAATCCAGCCCGGGCCCACCAAACAACAATGGCTGCAACCAAAAAATAGCAGGGCGTTGTGGCGGGCACTTGTAGTCCCAGCTACTTGGGAGATGGAGGCAGGACAATGGCTTGAGCCCAGGAGTTGGAGGTTGCTGTGAGCAGTGATGCCACAGCACTCTATCCAGGGTGACAGCTTGAGGCTCTGTCTCAAAAAAAAAAAAAAATGACATTTATCAATCATAAGGATAAACAAATAAAATATAGCGCTACTTGGGAGACAGAGGCAGGAGACTCGCTTGAGCCCAGGAGTTGGAGGCTGCTGTGAGCTGTGATGCCACCGCTTTCTACCCAGGGTGACAGCTTGAGGCTCTGTCTCAAATAAATAAATAAATA
>CAUYRH010021917.1:0-12553 GCA_963574655.1 Perodicticus potto
CGGGATTAGACCCAATGAACACACACAACCACTTGCCAGTTCTCCACTGCTTTTGTCCTCCTCATAGGGTCCAGGAGTCCCTCGCTGACTCCCTGTGTCCCCAAAGGGATGTTTGGGCAGATCCCACAAGCCAGAGATGCCTGGTGTCTTCTCTCCCGAGTCTCACCGTGACCAGTTGCAAGGAAGCTGCTACTCGGATGCCATCTTGCTCCTCCTCCCACTTCACTTGTTTCTTAACCTCTTTTTTTTTTTTTAAAGACAGTGTCTCACTTTATCGCCCTTGGTAGGGTGGTGTGGCATCACAGTTCACAAGAATCTCCAACTCCTGGGCTTAGGTGATTCTCTTGCCTTGGCCTCCTGAGTAGCTGGGACTACAGGTTTCCGCCACAATGCCCAGCTATTTTTTATTTCAGTTTGGCCAGTTTTGAACCTGCCACCTTTGGTGTATGGGGCTGGCGCCCTACCCACTGAGCCACAGGTGCCGCCCAAGGACCTTTTAGATTTAAAGAACTGTCTGGAGATGACTTGGCTCCAGTTTGAGACTGATCTGAGCAAGAGAGAGACCCATTGTCTAAAACAATTAGCCAGGCATTGTGGCATGCATCTGTAGTCCCAAACCTTAGCTACTTGGGAGGCTGAGGCAAAACTATTGCTTGAGCCCAAGAGTTTGAGGTTGCTGAAGTATGACACCACGGCCCTCTACCCAGGGGAATAGAGTGAGACTCTGTCTCAAAAAATAAATAAATACAGTAAAATAAAATGAAATACATTTGGTTTTTAGTGCAAATCACTGCTAGATATTTTATGTGCATGAGGCATAAGAGATCAGCTCTAAGTACAATAGAATTATGGCAGGGTTTCAACTAGAGAAGACCTTAAATATCGACAATCATATGTGGTTTAACCTAATATTTTTTAGATTCTGATACATAAATGTCATTTAAAACTAGTTTTATGGCTTGGCACCTATAGCTCCGTGGTTAGGGCACCGGCCACATACTGGGGCTAGCGGGTTCAAATCTGGCCTGAGGCTACTAAATAACAATGACAACTATAACAGCAACAAGAAAAAAAATAGCCGGGTGTTGTGGCAGATGCCTGTAGTCCCAGCTACTTGGGAGGCTGAGACAAGACAATCACTTAAGCCCAAGAGTTTGAGGTTGCTGTGAGCTATGACACCACGGAGAGCAACATAGTAGGACTCTGTCTCAAAAAATAAAACTAGTTTTACTATCATTTGGCCCAAACCTCAAGGTTGACCTTCCTGTGTTTTATTTCTTTGTGTTTACATTTAGTATGTTGGTGAGAGTGAACGTGCTGTGCGACAGGTTTTTCAGCGAGCCAAGAACTCAGCACCCTGTGTGATTTTCTTTGATGAAATGGATGCTTTATGTCCTCGAAGATCAGACCAAGAAGTAAGTACCATGGATTAGTGGTTTACATATTCTTTAAGTACCATAAGCCTTTTGTAAGCTCCAACCCAGGTACTTCTTTTTTTTTTTTTTTTTTTCATTTTGTAGAGACAGAGTCTCACTTTATCGCCCTTGGTAGAGTGCCGTGGCATCACACAGCTCACAGCAACCTCCAACTCCTGGGCTTAGGCGATTCTCTTGCCTCAGCCTCCCTAGTAGCTGGGGCTACAGGGGCCCGCCACAACGCCCGGCTAGTTTTCTGTTTTACAGTTCAGGCGAGGCTGGGTTTGAACCCACCACCTTCGACATATGGGGCTGGCGCCCTACTCAATGAGCCACAGGCGCTGCCCCCAAGTACTTCTTTTAAAGTCATTTCTTGGAAGCATTGAGACCTTTGGAATAAAGAAATCAGTAATTTGAAATCAGAGTTTAGAGATAATAGTTGTACTCTGTATGTGCGTATGTATCCATTTTTTTCCTGTGTATTATTTTTGTTGCACATTGTATAGGTGATCTTTTTTTTTTTTTTTTTTGTCAGTTTTTGGCTGGGGCTGGGTTTGAACCCACCACCTTCGCACCTCTGGCATATGGGGCTGGCGCCTTACTCCTTTGAGTCACAGATGCCATCCTGTATAGGTAATCTTAATTCACACAGATAAGTAGTTGGGGATAGAAATGATATTAGTTTCCTCTGGAAGGCCAAGGCAGGTGGATTCCCTGAGCTCACAAGTTTGAGACCATCCTGAGCAAAAAATCGAGACCCCTGTCTCTACTAAAAATAGAAAAACTGAGGCAAGAGGATCACTTGAGCCTGAGTTGGAGGTTGCTGTGATCTATGATGCCATGGCACCTTACCCAGGGCAACAGCTTAAGTTGTGTCTCAAAAAAAAAAAGAAATGATATTAGTTTTAAATAGCTTTCTTTGAAATCCTCTGATGGTTTGCATTTAAATGGGTTCTGGAGAGAAGACAAAAAAAGGTTAAGACATCATGTGCTCAAGTTAGGATTGGATTATTAGCTTTACCACCCAGTACCATTACTATCTGGGGAGGATATAAAATTGATCTGCATTGCATACTACCTGCATCAACCACACTGAGTCACTGTTCTTAGAGATTTCAGTACATAGAGTACCACAAACAGTTGTTATCAGGAATACCATTGTAAACATAGTAAAGCATAACATAACCTTTTCAAAGCAGATAGCAATGACTGTTTAATAAGTATGTTTATTATAAGATATCTGAGGAAATGACTACATTTCTCAAGCCTTTGAAATCTTTTGTGTTTTTTTTTTTTTTTTTTTGAGACAAGAGTCTCGCTTTGTCACCCTTAGTAGAGTGCTGTGGCATCATAGCTCACAGCAACATCCAGCTCTTGGGCTCAAGGTATTCTCTTGCCTCAGCCTCCCAAGTAACTGGGACTACAGGTGCCTGCCACAACACCCAGCTATTTTTAGAGTCAGGGTCTCGCTCTTGCTCAGGCTGGTCTCTAACCTGTGAGTTCAGGGCAGTCCACCCGCCTCCGCCTCCCAGAATACAAGGATTACAGGCATGAGATACCAAACCTAGCCCTGTGATTTATTTTCAAATACTTATTCTGTGTGTGTGTGTGTTCTTGGGTTGTAAAATATTTATTAAATGTTTCGTTTTGTTAAAAATCTCTAAAAACATTCAGAAGTTGCAAAACTAAAAGTTGAATAGTATAAACAAATGTGACACACATGATAGCAGTTCTGTTTTCCTGATCCGGTACCATCATAGAGAATTCTTATTACCCACTTACTTGTGCTAGTGATACCAGTTCCCCAGTCATATTCTGAGATCTACCATGGGATGCTGGGCAAAACACTGCACCTTGATACATCCAGCTGGTTGGGGCATGGTATGCTCTGGATTTTAGTCCCTTTTTTGCCATGAATTTAACCCTTCACTTACAGTCCCTTTCATCAATTCTGAGCTCCCTATTATCACCTGGAATATCTAAATTTGGAGGGGTTCATTGTCAACTACTGCCTTCAAAGAAGTCTTTAGCCATATGAAGTACATTTCTAACTTCTGCCTCATCTCTTTTTTGATATCTACTACCGTACATTTCTGTACTCATATCACTTGCATTTGTAACATTTTCACCTGAAGGAAATTCTAAAAACATCTTAATTTTTTTTTTTTAAGATAGAGCTTTACTATGTCACCCTGGTAGAGTGCCATGATGTCATAGCTCACAGAAACCTCAAATTCTTGGGTTCAAGCTATCTTCCCGAGTAGCTGGGACTAGAGGTATCTACCACAGTGCCTGGCTAGTTCTTTTATTTTAGAGATGGAGTCTAGCCAAGGAAAATAAAAATTTTCCTTCCCATTCTTCTCCCTTTACTCTTCTTGGAGGTTACTACAGTACTGCTAATAGTTTAGTATTTAGTTTTTATCATTCTCAAACATTTTTCATCACCTTAAAAGTATGTATAGTTTAGACTTACATTTTTTATGTAAATATAGTCATTCTGTCTTGGTGATTTTCCCAGGTACTTAATTACTTTGAAAAAAACTGTTATGTAGTACCTCAGTCTGTATATAACAGAATTTATAATTTATGATTTTTTTGTTTTGGACATTTACATTGTTTCCACTTCTTTCTCTATAAACAGAACTGTACTAAACATTTGTAGCATATATTTTTGTGTTCATGTAATAGAAATATGTGAAGTAAAGTTATGGAGTGGAAATCCAGGTTGAAGATGTATACATGTTAGATTTTAAAAGATAATACTATCTTGTTCTTTATAAAAACTGCCAGAGAAATGTATGCCCACTAACCATTTCCCATGCCTTTGTCAACAATTGGTAATCCCAGCATTGTGGGAAGCTGAAGGTGGGAAGAGTGCTTGAACTCAGGAGTTTGAGACCAGCCTAAGTGAGACTCTGACTTACCAAAAATAAAAAAGTTAGCTGGGTATTGTGGCAGGCACCTGTAGTCCGAGCTACTTAGGAGGCTGAGACACGATAGTCACTTGAGCCTGGGAGATTGAGGTTGCCATGAGCTAGGCTGCTGCATGGCGCTCTAAACAGAGTGAGGTTTTGTCTCAAAAAAAAAGGCTTGGCGCTTGAACTCAGTGGTTAGGGCACATACACCAGGACTGGTGGTTTGAACTCAGCCAGGGCATGCTAAATAACAGTGACTACAACAAAAAAATTTCTGGGCGTTGTGACAGGCGCCTGTTATCCCAGCTACTTGGGAGGCTAAGGCAAGAGAATGGCCTAAGCCCAAGAGTTGGTGGTTGTTGTGAACTGTGTTGCCATGGCACACTACTGAGGGCGCCATAGTAAGACTCTGTCTATAAAAAAAAAAAAAAAAATAGCCCCAAGTGTATGGGGGGAGAAAACCAATGATGGATAATACTTATCCTTTTATTTTTTGTGAGTTTTTTTTTTGTTTGTTTGTTTGTTTTGTAGGGTTTTTTTTGTTTTGTTTTTTTTTTTTGGTCAGGGCTGGGTTTGAACTCACCACCTCTGGTATATGGGGCCAGCGCCTTACTCCTTGAGCCACGGGCGCCGCCCTATTTTTTGTGAGTTTTATTGGCAAAACATATTACATCTTAGTATGCATCCTTGATTACCAGTGAGGTTGACCACCATTGGGAATTTTGTATTTTACCTTCTATAAATTACCTATTCATATCTTTTGACCCTTTGCTATTAGAATGTTCCTTTTATAAAATGTTAACTTATTGGTACTCTTTATGAATATATTTGTGTGTTTTGATACTATTCATCTAGTCTTATCACTTTTCTTTCATTCTATTATCTAGAATATTATAATTTTAATATAGCAAAATCTATCAAACTTTCTTATATTTTGAAAAAGATTTTTTGAGGGGACAGGGTTTTGGTCTGTCGCACAGAGTAGGGGTACAGTGACAACGATCATAGTTCACTGCAATGCAACTTCAAACTCCTGGGCTCAGGCAACCCTCCTGCCTCAGGTTCACAAGTAACTAAGACTGTTGGCATATGTTATCACAACTGGGTAATTTTTTTTTTTTTTTTTTTTTGAGACAGAGCCTCAAGCTGTCGCCCTGGGTAGCTTGCTGTGGCATCACAGCTCACAACCGCCAACTCTTGGGCTCAAGCAATTCTCCTGCCTCCGCCTCCCAAGTAGCTGGGACAACTGGCGCCTGCCACAACGCCTGGCTATTCTTTGGTTGCAGCGGTTATTGTTGTTTGGCGGGGCCCAGGCTGGATTTGAACCCACCAGCTCAGGTGTATGTGGCTGGTGCCTTAGCTGCTTGAGCCACAGGCACCGAGCCACATCTGGGTAATTTTTTAAAAACTTTTTGTAGAAGTCTGGGCAAGGTGACTCACACCTATAATTAGCACTCTGAGAGGATGAGGTGGGTAGATTGCCTGAGCTCAGGAGTTCCAGACCAGCCTGAGCAAGAGGGAGACCTGTCTCTAAAATATAGCTGGGCGTTGTGGTGGGCACCTGTATTTCTAACTACTTGGGAGGCTAATTAGCAGCAAGAGGATCACTTGAGCCCAAGAGTTTGAGTTTGCTGTGAACTGTGACACTATGGCACTGTACTGAGGGTGACATAGTGAAACTCTATCTCAAGAGAAAAAAAAAATAACCTTTTTTTAGAGACAGGTTCTCACTCTACTGGCATTGCCCTGGCTTGTCTCAGAACTTCTAGCCTCAGGTGAGCCTCCCAACTTGGCCTCCCAAAGTCCTGTGATTACAAGTGTGAGACACTGGCACTGGTCTGATTCTGAGGTTTTTTTGTTTTTTATTTTTTTGGTATTTTTGTTTTGTAGAGACAGAGTCTCATTCTATTGCCCTCGGTAGAGTGCCATGGCATCACACAGCTCACAGCAACCTCCAACCTCCTGGGCTTAGGCGATTCTCTTGCCTCAGCCTCCCTAGTAGCTGGGACTATAGGCGCCCGCCACAACGTCTGGCTATTTTTCTGTTTTTTTGCAGTTCAGCCGAGGCCGGGTTTGAACCTACCACCTCTGGTATATGGGGCCGGTGCCCTACTCGATGAGCCACAGGCGCCGCCCTGATTCTGAGTTTTTTGTCTTAGTAGGACAGTGTTTTTTACCCATTACTTTTTTATATTTTTGAGTCTAAATTAGGATTCTATTAGTGTTAGGATATTGCGTGATGATAAGAAGCACCGACTATTTTTGTCTAAAGTAGTAATGCTACTACTTGTACATAAAATTCAGATAGAAGACAAGCAGTTAATGACTAAGAAAACCGCAACACCAGGCTCGGCTCCAGCCACATACACCTGTGTCCCAGCTACTTGGGAGGCGGAGGCAGGAGACTCTCTTGAGCCCAGGAGTTGGAGGTTGCTGTGAGCTGTGATGCCACGGAACTCTATCCAGGGTGACAGCTTAAGGCTCTGTCTCAAAA
Source organism: Perodicticus potto (assembly GCA_963574655.1). Taxonomy (NCBI): domain Eukaryota; kingdom Metazoa; phylum Chordata; class Mammalia; order Primates; family Lorisidae; genus Perodicticus; species Perodicticus potto. The sequence continues at coordinate 6,825 of CAUYRH010021917.1, forward strand.
AAAAAAAAAAAAGAAAACCGCAACACCACTCTTCTCATTTCCTCCATTTACTTTTTGTGTGTGTTTGTTTATTTCTGTATTTGTGTGATTTATCCTTCTAATTGCCAACTCCCTGACTCTTTCTCTTGGATATTGCCTTGAGGTAGACATACTTAGAATTGTTTTCAGGTTAAGCGTTCTGTAAGGGATTTAGAACAGGGCTCATTTGCTTCAAGGAAGAGAGAAAACACATTAGTGTCCCAGGTAGTTTTGTATGTATTACACTGATAAAGTCTGGAATATCTGATATTGGGGAATCTGGAGTTCAAAAGCTGAGTATAGATTTCACAGAGGGAAGTTTATTGTGACTGTTAGATCTTTGAGTGACTCAGAAGCATCAGACTTTGGGATTAGCTGGGTTTGAGATTGAGTATCATCTCTTCCTTTATCTAGCACTGAGACCTCTCTAAGCTGAAGTTTCCTCATTTCTGACCTCAGGTAATAACAGTATCACTAAGGAGGTCTGTTGATGAGAATACATTTTGTACAGTGCCTGCATGTAGTGGCTGCTCAGAAAATAACAGAAGGGTTTGTTTAAGTAAGCAAGTGTTTTGTTTGTTTGTTTGTTTTGTTTTTTTTTGAGACAGAGCCTCAGGCTGTCACCCTGGATAGAGTGCCGTAGCATCACAGCTCATAGCAACCTCCTATTCCTGGGCTCAAGTGATTCTCCTGCCTCTGCCTCCCAAGTAGCTGGAACGACAGGCGCCAGCCACAACGTCCAGCCAAATTTTTTTTTTTTTTTTTTGGTTGCAGCCATCATTGTTTGGCGGGCCCAGGCTGGATTCGAACCCGCCAGCTCAGGTGTATGTGGCTGGTGCCTTAGCTACTTGAGCCACAGGCACGAGCCCAAATGTATTATTTTTACGAAAAATAATGAGGTTTGTTTTCTTTGTATTGAGTATTGAGGAAACCAGATTACCAGATTAATGTCTTTTTAGACAGGGACAAGTGTCCGGGTGGTGAATCAACTACTTACTGAGATGGATGGTCTGGAAGCACGACAGCAGGTTTTTATTATGGCAGCCACTAATAGACCAGGTAAGAGACAAGAATGTAACACAAATGAACCTGAAAATTTGCAGCATTTATAAACAATATGATTTTTGTATATCCTAGTAAAGGAAGATTAAATTTAGGCAATCCCTTTTGGATTCCTAAAGTTGAAATAAAGCCTTAGAATGATTTTGCATTAGTTAAAGTAAAAGACCTGGTATCATTGCTTGGATCCCACAAGATTGCTCCTCTGTGTTGGTACTTACAAAGTTGTTTTGTTGGTAGAGAACTCTTGGCAACATGCGTTTTTAATTATAAAAGTATGTTCAGGCTCGGCACCAGCCACGTACACCTGAGCTGGTGGTTCGAATCCAGCCCGGGCCTGCCAAACAACAACAATGATGGCTGTAACCAAAAAACGGCCGGGTGTTGTGGTGGGCGCCTGTAGTCCCAGCTACTTGGGAGGCGGAGGCAGGAGACTCGCTTCAGCCCAGGAATTGGAGGTTACTGTGAGCTGTGATGCCACGGCACTCTATCCAGGGTGACAGCTTGAGGCTCTGTCTCAAAAAGAAAAAAAAAAAAGAAAGTATGTTCACTGCTATGAGCTGTGAGGCCACAGCACTCTACCAAGGATGACATAGTGAAACTGTCTCAAAAAAAAAAAAAAAAAGGGAGGAGCCCTAATAGGTGCCCTCTATCGGAAGTACCTCTGAGCACACAGCTTTCTAGACTTGCTATAGGTTCAGAGAGGTGTGGCAGTCCTTCCACCAAGGGCCCTGCCTCTACTTTCCTATGTCGCAAACCTTCTCGGATCTTGTCTTTGGCATGATTCTTTTTTAATAGAAGTTTTATTTTTTTGTGCACCTAAGCCGATCATGTGAACGAACAAGTCTAATAGTTGGAAGAGCTCTGCCGCTTTTGCAGATCACCTGCTGAAGGTGTGGCTTAATGCAAAACAGTGCTGGAGATTTGCTTCTGACCTCCCAGCCTATACAACCACTACCAGAACAGGACTAGCTGGGGAGAAACCATATTCTACTATTTTCTAAAAATCACTGCTTCACCTTGGCAATTTAACAAGGAATGTCTGTGCCAATAAAAGGTTTCTCCTTCAAAAAAAAAAAAAAAGGGAAAAATTGACCAAGAGTGGTGATGCTTGCTTATAGTCTCAGCTACTTGGGAGGTTGATATAGGAAGATTCCTTGAGCCTAGGAGTTCAAGGTTGCAGTGAGTTTGATGACACCACTGCACTCTAACCGAGGTGACAGAGAGAGACCCTGTCACAAAAAAGAAAAGAAAAAGGCTCAAAACGTCAAAAGTGGTGTCTAGGAGCAAGGTGCGAGTAGTTGGGACTATAGGCACCCACCACAATGCCTGGCTATTTTTTGGTTGCAGTTTGAGCTCTCAGGAGATTGAGACCAATCTCAGCAACAGCAAGACTCCATATCAACTAAAAATAGAAAAATTAGCTGGGTGTTATAGCAGGCATCTATAGTCCCAGCTACTTGGGAGGCTGAGGCAGGAGGATCACTTGAACCCAGGAGTTTGTGGTTGCTGTCAGGTAGGCTGATGCCATGGCACTTTAGCTTGGAGCAACAGCGTGAGACTGTGACTCAAAAAAAAGTTTTTTAACGTCAAAAGTGCTAAAGGTGGCTTTTATTTCAGATTGTAAACTCTCTTTGTACTCTGAATGAGCCATTCTGTCATGTGTGCTTCTGCAGTGATACTTGCAGTAACTGTCTGCTAGTAGAGATACGACATTTGAGTTGCTTAAATTGATTTATCAGTTGTCAAGATGATATAACTTTTTTATTTCTTGTAAGTTACTATGGAAACCAAAACCTTGATGAATTTTGTATCATTTTATTTTATATACATAAGTGTGAAATTTTTTTTTGAGACAGTCTTATTATGTCACCCCTCTGTAAAGTGCTATAGCGGCACAGCTCACAGCAACCCCCAACTCTTGAGCTTAAGCAATTCTTATGCCTCAGCTTCCCAAGGAGCTAGGACTACAGGCGCCCGCCACAACACCCAGCTATTTTTTTGTTGTTGTGGCAGTTGTCATCGTTGTTTACCAGGCCCAAGGATTGGAACTCGCCAACCTTGGTATACGTGGCTGACGCCCTAACCACTGACCTACGGGAGCCAAGCCAAGTGTGAATTTTTCGTGGTATGTAGATTGACTATGGTGATAATGAAAGACTGTCTTTGGAATCAGACAGGGATGGGTTAGAGTCCTATCCATAGCACTTTAATGTGTATTCATAACCATTCTGCTTCAACCCCAACTGGTCTAACACCCACTGGGTTTACTATATGATTTTCTTCTGATGTTAATGGGGTTACATCCAACCTAGCAGGTGCCCTACCAGACTGCCTGCACCTAAAATGCCAGCTGCAAGTGGTGTTTCAGACACTCATGCTTCTGACTGGCATGCTATAAGTTTGGGGATTCTCATGACCCTCTCAGGTCTGCTAATTGGCTAAAACAACTCACAGAATTCAAAAAAAGTTCCATGTTTAACAGTTATCTTGGCTCAGTACCTGTAGCTCAGTGAGTAGGGTGCCGGCCACATACACCGAAGCTGGTGGGTTCAAACCCGGCCCAGGCCTGCTAAACAACAATGACAACTGCAACCAAAAAAAAGCTTAGCATTGTGGCAGGAGGCTGAGGCAAGAGAATCGCTTAAGCCCAAGAGTTGGAGGTCGCTGTGAGCTGTGACGCCATGGCACCCTACCCAGGGCTACATAGTGAGACTCTTATCTCAAAAAAAAAAAAAAAATGTTTTATGAGGTCTAGTGGGAACACAGAACTTCATGACTTTTGCCTTTCAAATCAGAGCTCGTTACCCACCTGGCCCATCAGCATGTTTACTTGGGAAGCTCAAAGTTATAATTGTCTTATTACATGCTTAGTCTTTCTGGTGACCAGTCCCTATTCTGAAGCTCTCCATGGGCCCACCTTAAGTCACTTCGTTAGCAGAACAAGGGCACTCTTGTTACTCAGAAAATTCCAAGGATTTTTAAAGCTCTGTGACAAAAACCAGGGGCAAAGACCAGTTGTATTTTATATTATGCCACCATAACCTTGGGTGTATATTACTACTTCATCTTGCTGACCATCCTTTTGTCACTTACAAAATGAGATAATAATATGTAAATGGCAGGGTTTTTTTTTTTTTTAGAGATGGAGTTTCACTTTGTCACCCTTGGTAGAGTGCCAAGACTTCACAGCTCACAGCAACTCTAACTCATGGGCTTAGGTGATTTCCTTGCCTCAGCCTCCCGGTGCCTGGGACAACAGGCACCACCACAATGCCTGGCTATTTTTTTGTTGCAGTTTGGCCCGGGCTGGGTTTGAACCTGTTACCCTCAGTATATGGGGCCAGCGCCCTACTCACTGAGCCATAGGCACTGCCCAATGGCAGGATTTTCATGAAGGTTAAATAATGTTGGTAATATATCTACTACAGTGGTGGTAAACAGAAGGTAGCTATTTAGTAATTATTGTCATGGTTATGAGCAAATTACTATTAATATTTGATAATAGTAGTTGGAACAGTCATTAGGCCATAAAAATACAGAATCATCCTAGAAGAAAGCATGAAAGTCCCTCAGATTTGGACAGAATCACATCCTACCTTTCCTAAACAGATGTAGATCTTTTCTAACATATTTCTTTTTGTTGTTGTTGTTGTTTTTGAGACAGAGTCTCACTATGTTGCCCTCAGTAGAGTGCTGTGGCATCACAGCTCACAGCAATCTCCATTTCTTGGGCTTAAGCAATTCTCTTGCCTTAGCCTCCCAAGTAGTTGGGACTACAGGCACCTGCCACAACGCCTGGCTATTTTTTTATTTTTTGGTTGCAGTTGTCATTGTTTAGCAGGCCCAGGCCAGGCTCAAACCCGCCACCTTTGGTGTATGTGGCTGGTGCCCTACTCACTGAGCTGTGGGCACTGAGCCATTTTCTAACGTATTTCAAGAAATAGTTGTCTTAAACTGCTTTATGCCACTATAACGGAATACCTGAGACTGGATAATTTTTTAAAGACTAGAGATTTATTTCTTCCTGTTTTGTAGGCTGGGATGTCCAAGGTTGAGTGGCCTGCACCTGGTGTGGGCCATCTTACAGCATCACCGATGGTAGAAGGTAGAAGGTCAGAAGAGTACTTATGACAGAGCAGAGGAAAAGGGACTGAACTCATTCTTTTATCAGAAATCCACTCGAGAAATAACTCAATTCCAGCATTAATCCATTTATGAAGGCAGACCCTTCATGACCAAAGTACCTCTTTTTTTTTTTTTGAGACAGAGCCTCAGGCTGTCACCCTGGATAGAGTGCCGTGGCATCAGAGCTCACAGCAACCTCCAATTCCTGGGCTCAAATGAGTCTCCTGCCTCCGCCTCCCAAGTAGCTGGGACTACAGGCGCCCGCCACAACGTCCGGCTATTTTTTGATTGCAGCCGTCATTGTTGTTTGGTGGGCCCGGGCTGGATTCGAACCCGCCAGCTCAGGTGTACGTGGCTGGCGCCTTATCCCGTTGAGCCACAGACGCCGAGCCAACCAAAGTACCTCTTAAAGGCCCATCTCTCAACTCTGTTGCTTTGGAGATTAAGTTCCAGTGCATGAACTTTGGGGGACACACACTAACAGTGTGTAATCTTTTAAAATAAGAGACCAAAGACTGTTATCT
>CAUYRH010021918.1:0-22986 GCA_963574655.1 Perodicticus potto
TGTCTTCATACAATAACTAAGAAAATGCCATGAAGGGTATGTTAAACAGTTTGATGAAAACATTTCAGATTGTATATGAAACCAGCACATTGTACCCCTTGATTGCACTAATGTACGCAGCTATGATTTAATAAAAAAGAAGAAGAAAAAGAGATTTTAATTTACAAATGTGAAAAAAAAATGTATTCTATGGGGGGTGGCACCTGTGGCTCAGTGGGTAGGGGGGCAGCACCTGTGGCTCAGTGGGTAGGGCGCCGGCCCTATATACCGAGGGTGGTGGGTTTGAACCCAGCCCCAGCGAAACTGCAACAAAAAATAGCCGGGCACTGTGGTGGGCGCCTGTAGTCCCAGCTACTCAGGAGGCTGAAGCAAGAGCATCGCCTAAGCCCCGGAGTTGGAGGTTGCTGTGAGCTGTGACGTCACAGCACTCTACCCAGGGTGATAAGGCGAAACTCTGTCTCTAAAACAAAAACAAAAACAAAAGCCCTGTATTCTATGAATAAAATGCTTATTTGCCCATAACACACATTAGGTAGTTTCCAGGTGACTAAGGGACAAACCTTAGTCTCCGCTTCTCGGAGATGTTCAGTGCATACTTTCGAATGGATTGGCTATTGAGGTTATCAGTGAGTCCTTCCTCCAGGTTGGAGCCATAAGAGTCTGTCGGCTTTAGCAGAATGCCACTTTGCTTGTCCCGAGTAAGGATGTTTGTCCTCCTGCGTGCGATGGACCGGTAGCTTGGCAATTCTTGAAGGAAGTTCACAGGTGGAGAGGAGAAGCAACTCGAGTCCAGAGAGGGGTTCTCTGGGTAAGAGAGAAGAAAGCCATTATTCACTCCAGTGAGCTTGGGAGCCAAACTACAAAACTTTAACAAGAGACTTGGACCCCATAACCAAACCTTGCAGATAATAACTGGCAACGAGAACATGTGGAGCCGGGTAGGCAAAGTGGCTCACTCTTGTATTCCTAGCACTCTGGGAGGCCAAGGCAGGAGGATCCCTTGAGTTCAGAAGTTTGATACCAGCCTGAGCAAAACTGAGACCTCACCTCTACTAAAAATAGAAAATATTAGGCAGGTATTGCAGGAGGCACCGGTAGTCCCAGCTACTCAGGAGGCAGAGGCAAGAGGATCCTTTAAGCTCAGGCATTTGAGACCAGACTGAGCAATGCAAGACCCTGTCTCTTCTAAAATAGAAAAACTAGCAGGGCATTATAGTGGGTGCCTATAGTCCCAGCTACTCAAGAGGCTGAGGTAGGAGGATCACTAGAACCCAGGAGTTTGAGGTTGCTATGAGCTAAGCTGATGCCACAGCACTCTAGCCTGGACAAGAGAGACTCTGCCTCCAAAAAAAGAACATTTGCATCTTATTTTATTTACCATGATGGTGTTTATGGCAAAGAAATCATCTGAAAATGGGTTTATGTTCTACAGATGTGTCTGTAAACATGCTTTATTGTATGATATCTGATTTTTAGTCTTTGCCTACAGCCACTAGCTATAAATATGGCATTGGGCAAGTTTTCTAAATTGTTCTCCATTTGTCAAATGGAGCTTGTAGTATTAGCTTCAAATATCCAAAAGCATAGAGACAACAACATCAAAAACAGTAATAATAGCATTTACTGAGCCCTCCCCACGTGTCAGTCACTGTGTTAAGAACTTCCCACATACTCATGGAATTTGGGTTGGCCTGGTGATCTGCTCAGACCAATGGAATACAGTATAAACGATGCTTTGCCCTTTCTAAGCCCACCCTTGCAAAGCCCAGGCTTTGCTGGCCTCTACTCCTCGCTGCAGTCCTGCTAGTATAAGCTTCAACTCAGCTGCTAGAGTTGAGACCATGGGGGATGATATCTAAGCTGAGGCCACCCCAGACCAGCCTTCAGAGTGAATGACATCTATAATTTCCTTGCATTTAGAGAGCCAGTGATTAGGGGTGCTAAAAGAAAGCCAAGTCTGTCTAACCCTTATCCTTCCTCCTACGTCTAGAAGGCAAGCTTAGTTGCAGCAGTCAAAGGCAGGTGGACTTCCTGTTGAAGAGGAAGGAAGCCATTCTCATGCCCGATCAGATTTTACTTGTGGGAAGATCACTCTGAGTAGAGACAGCAGGACTCAGGAAAAAGAAAGAGAAGGTAGCATAATGACCTCAGGAATTGCCCCTATAAGCTTTGCCCCCTATTGCAAAGCTTCTATGACTTTATGCAAGATGCTAAATTGCCTGGTTTGAATCCCAGCTCTGTGGTTTGTTAGCTGTGTGTCTTTGGGAAAGTTCCTAACCTCTCTGTACTTCACTTTCCTCATCTTGAATACTCACTCATGCAACCACTCTATCGACCAGGTTTCATATCTGGTGCTAGGGATACTGCAGTGAATGAAGGAAATGCCCAGCTCAAATAGCATGTATATTCTGAGATGGGGAAGGAGAGATAAGAAAATGAATAGGCGGCTCGGTGCCTGTGGCTCAGCAGCTAGGGAGCCAGCCACATATACAGAAGCTGGTGGGTTTGAATTCAGCCCTGGCCTGCCAAACAACAATGACAACTGCAATAAAAAATAGCTGGGCATTGTGGCAGGTGCTTGTAGTCCCAGCTCTTTGGGAGGCTGAGGCAAGAGAATTGCTTAAGCCTGGGAGTTTGAGGTTGCTGTGAGCTGTGACGCCACAGCACTCTATTGAGGGTGACATAGTGACCCTCTGTCTCAAAAAAATAAAAAGAAAATGAACAGGCAATAAACATTATGCAATGAAAAAAAAAACAGTGATGTAAGAGCACAGAGGTGATATGGGGGTATGTGTTATTTTTGATAGGGCAGGGTCAGGTATGGTTTCCCTATGGAGGTGACATATATCACAGGCTGAATGAAGGGAAAGTGTGAGATCTGTGAATATTTGGGGAAAAGCACCTGGATAGAGGGAAACAGTAAATGCAAAGCTCGGGGGTGGGGGTGTGTGCGTGGCGTATTGGACAAGAGTGAATGGCGGGAGGCTGTTTTGCAGGTGGACACACAGGAGTGAGGATCCTTCTGTGGTCCCCCCTTTGATCTGAGCTAGACCTGTGACTTGCTTTAAAGGATGCAATAGAAGTGATGCTCTACCAGTCACAGCTCCAAGTAATAAGAGGGCTTGGTGGCTTCCTCTTCCACTCTCTTGGGACCCAGGCTGCCCTTGAGATGCCCAGCTACCTGGCTCAACTATGGGGAGAGGAAGAGGCAGTGATCCTACAAGGAGGAGAGCCAAAGCCCCCAGCTCACGTGCCCTCACTGGGCACTGCCACGAAGAGGCTGTCGTGGGCGCTCCGACCCCAGCAGACGTCCCGTGCGCTGCTGCATTCTCCTGCACAGAATCAGCAGAAATGACAAAATGGCTTAAGCCATGGCGTTTGGAGTAGTTTGTTAAGCAACAATGGAAATGCTGAAATCAGAGCGGTGGCTGGGGCCAGACTGAGTCGGGCTTTGTAGGCTGTGGCAGGGCCTTCCTATGTGACTGTGCCAGGAAGCCACTGAGGGCTCTGGGCTGAAGCATGTTAATACTCTCAAGAGTCACTCTGGAGGAAGGCTGAGGACAGAACTCCCCACACACTCAGCATTAAAGATGTTCATAGGGGGCTCGGCGCCCGTAGCACAGTGGTTACAGCACCAGCCACGTACACCGAGGCTGGTGGGTTCGAACCCGGCCCTGGCCAGCTGAACAACAATGACAACTGTAACAAAAAATTGCCAGCGTTGTGGCAGGCACCTGTGGCCCCAGCTACTGGGAAGGCTGAGGAAAAGAGAATCGCTTAAGCCCAAAAGTTTGAGGCTGCTGTGAGCTGTGATACCACGGCACTCTACCAAGGGTGACATAGAGAGACTCTGTCTCAAAAAAATAAATAAAATAAAATATAAGATGATCACCCGGGTAGAAGGTCCCAGGGCAGAGCCTGGCACACATCAGGCTCCGTGAATGCACTAACCGCAGGGTTGGGGGAGGGCTGGAGGAGCCAGCCATGGCCTGGCTCTTCTTGGGCCCATCTGTAATCTTTCCCTCTTGGACGGGCATGTTTAGACACAACAGAGCAGCTTTCCCACTAAACATGACACACAGACACAAGCCATGGGCAAGCCTGTGAGTCTCCCTCACCCCTTCATGCCCTGCCCAGCACACCTGAGGATATGACACACTTCCACAAGCAGCTCCCTAATGTGGGGGGTAGGGTGGGTGGGGGCCTGAACGGTCTAAGGGCTGACTGAAGGCCACCCTGCCTCTGGGCAGCAACAAAGAACTATTATTAACCAGGAACAAGAGCCTTTGAATATGGAACAGCACAGACTCCCTGACAGCAGTGAGGTCAGGGACCGCAGGCTGAAACACGGGACACTAGCCAAGCCACCCCACCATGACCAAGCCACCCCACAGGAGACAACAGCTGCCTCAGAGCTGTATTTTTTCATCTCAAGAACAGGTGATAGAATACCATGGATGGAGTTACAAACACCATAAATAACAGTGGCTAAGATTTATTGAACATTTACCTCCCATCAGCTATTCAAAGTTATTAACATGCAACATCACACTTAACACTCCAAACTACTCTTTGAATAGAATTATCCCCATTTTACAGACGAAGAAACTGAGGCTCAGACACATTAAGTATCTTGTTCACACAGGAACTAGAAGACCTATCACAGGTTTATTACACCCCAAAGCTGCAGCCTTCCCCATGAAAAGATTCAGTGGGCTGTGGATTTGAAAGTGCTTTGTAAAAGTTAAAATGCCATGCAAATAAATTAGGTAATTATTTGATTGTTCTACCATCTACCACCACAGGAAGAATATGTTCTATTCACATTTCATATAGACAGTCCCCAGTGGAAAACTCTACTTTCAAAAACAGCTGTCATGGAAAAAGAACCATTTTTCTCCTTCAGACACTCTAGGGAAGTTCCCCACCTTCAAACAAAAAAAATGTGACCACATCTTTGAACACAGGCATGGTTATTTTTATGACTAGGATCCACCTCCTCTTGTTTTCAGGTAGGAGCATGACATCACCGATTTCTCATACCAATCTGCAGAGGTAGGCAGAGAAGGCTTCACTGCCCTGACTCTTCAACAGGGGAAACTGAGGCCCAGAGAGGTGACATGCCCAAGGCTTGGCTGTCAAGACGGAATCCTGATTTCACTGCCACTTGCTTCATAATGCAGAGCCTCAGTTCTCTTCTTATTCATAGAGAATAAGAACATCTCCTTATAGTTATTGTCAGACCTTCTACTGAGTTGGTCCAGCCAGGGGTGTCTCTGTTGGCATGGCCACTTAAGTCCTGTGGTCAGTGTGTGAGTTGCTGTTGACCATTTACATGGGGAGGGGGGAGCACATTTCAGATATTGGGGTGCTTTCATCTAAGACTACCTAGAACTTCCTGGCCACTGGAGTCAGATCTCAGCAATTAGGAGATGATTGTTCAGGTGGGAGGATGACTGGGTAATTACAGGAGATGAAGGAGTGGGGGAGACAGAGCTACTTTCTCTGCTATGTTGTATTTTTCCAGATCTTTAAGGAGAAGGTGAGTCTCTCTGAGGCACAGAGTGGTGTCTTCTTCACAAAAGAATGAATGAATGGTCAGAGAAGGAACCTGCACGGCAGCCTTAGGTCTTAACTTTCTCTGCAGCTCTTTCCACAAGACACCAAATCCTATCAAGGGGCATGAACCCTTCCAGGATGTAGGCACCAGCTCAGAGTGATCTTAATGGCACTAAAACCATCGCCAGCTTCCCCAGTGTGCTTGCCAAGAACCTGGCCCAACCATATTTGGTGCTGTGTTCATGCAAAGTTTAGCTTCCCACTCACTGGGAAGAGAGCTCAGAGGTCATCAGGTCCAGGCCTCTTGCCAGCTGCCATGGGAATTAGTTCTGCCTGACAACTTTCATGGAGCCCCTCTTGCACCAGATTCCGGGCTGGATGCTAAGACTCAGGAGAGGATGAAGACTTGCTCTCTGCCTTGATGAGCTTTTCTTTTCTTTTTTTTTTGACACAGGGTCTCACTCTGCCACCCGGGCTGGAATGCGTGCATCACAATAGCTCACTGCAACCTTGAACTCCTAACCTCAAATGATCCTCTTGCCTCAGTCTCCTAAATAGCCAGGTGCCCATCACAACACCTGGCTCATTTTTCTATCTTTTTCCGAGATGAGTTCTGGTTATATTGCCCAGGCTGGTCTCGAACTCCTAGGCCTGAAGTGATCCTCCCACCTCGGCCTCCTAGAGTGCTGGGATTAAAATCCTGAACCACCATATCTGGCCTCCATGAGCTTTTGCTCACTCTGTCAGCCACCACAGAACTCCTGTGGGCCCACTCCACTGCACTCGCCCATCATTAGTCTGTCTTTTCTTTTTACCCCTCTGATCCTCTTCCTCCCTATTAGGTTATAACTTCTATGAGCACAGACACCTTGTCCTTCTCCATTACCCCTGAATCTCCAGGGTCTATATTAGTCTGGCACATGGCGGATGTTCAATAAATACCTGCTAGAGGCTCAGCACCTGTGGCTCAACAGGCTAAGGCACCAGCCACGTACACCTGAGCTGGCAGGTTCCAATCCAGCCCGGGCCTGCCAAACGACAGCTGCGACCAAAAAATGGCCGGGCGTTGTGGTGGGCGCCTGTAGTCCTAGCTACTTGGGAGGCGGAGGCAGGAGACTCGCTTGAGCCCAGGAGTTGGAGGTTGCTGTGAGCTGTGATGCCACGGCACTCTATCCAGGGTGACAGCTTGAGGCTCTATCTCAAAATAAATAAATAAATAAATAAATAAATAAATAAATAAATAAATAAATACCTGGTGGTGAATGAATGAATGAATGGTTCAAGAATGAATGGATTTGGTGCTGTGGACGTAGACAATGCCTGGTCACCAACCAAGCTGACCAAAGTATGTGCTTTGCACAGCAGCAAAGCCAGGATGCCAAAAAAATAAGAAAAAGATTGATGAAATTTAAGCATTGAACATTAATCTTTCCTATAGGGGTGATACATTTTTTTACAATTGAAATAAATTACCAAAGGAGGATAAAAAGAAAAACTGCCAAAAATACTGACTGAGATGTGGACCATATATTCCATTCTTTTTATTTTGGGTTACTTTAGCAAACCAGCCCTATTAGAAATGTGCTCTGCTGGGTTTTTTCCTCATAAAATGATAAATGTTGTACACATAGAGAATCTGATATCACCAACAAGGCAAAGTAGACATGGATTTCAGAACGTTTTAGACTTCTTTCCACTTGCTATGGTTTGACATTTGTTTAGGATGCTAACTGGAGGCTGGGTGCCCGAAAAATCTGTGCTTATTTCTGGGTGTCCAAAAAATCTGTACAAAGGGTTTTAACCCAGGTGCTCAAACTGTCCCAGGACAACAGTTGAAGCTGCTATGACGCATCTAAGAAGTAAAAAAAACTGCTCCAAGGCCAGGGACTCGTCATTGCCCTACCCCTGGAGAGAACACCCACCCATCCATCCATTCTTCCATACACTCACCCACTCAGTCACTTGAAAACATTCACTGAGTAACTACATGAGTCAAGCTATTTTCTAGGACTGGGACACAGCCTTGACTACAACAACACACCACTTCCCACTTTTGCAGAACTGATGTGCTATTTGGAGGAGACACACATGAAACAAGTAAGAACAATATACTTCACATGGTGGCGGGTATGTGGAAAAAGAAGTCTGGAAGATGGGGACACAGGTTGGCCAAGGATGGTGTCCTGAGAAGGTGGCATTTGAGCAAAGACTTGAAAGGAGAGAGACAAACAGCCCTTCAGCTGTCTGGGAGAACAGCACCCAAGGGGGCAAGGAGGGCAAGTGCAAAGGCCCCAGGGCAGAATCGTGCTCAGAAGATGGAGAGGTGGTCAGGGGAGAAACAGGCCAGGCCACCTAGGCATGCTGAAGGCACTGGCTTGTTCTCAGGTGGGAACCAAGGCAGAAGGTAAGGGATTACAGCAGAAGAGTGACTATCTGATTCAGATTTAATAGCATCCCTCTGGCTATTTCTGTCCTTAAGCTACACGGGGTAGTATGGCTGAAATCCAAACCAGGGCACTATTTGTTTGGCTTCTGCAATGAAGGTCACATTCTATATCCACACTGTGCAGTATGGTGACCACTAGCCCCATGGGACTATTAAACAACTAAAATATGGCTGGTGTGGAAGGAAGAAAATCCTTTTATCATAAGGACACATGCACTAGACTATTTATCGCAGCTCAATTTACAATTGCCAAAATGTGGAAAAAGCTTAAATGCCCCCCGACCCAGGAATGGATTAACAAGCTGTGGTACATGTATACCATGGAATACTATTCAACCATTAAAAAAGATGGTGACTTACAGCATTTGTATTAACCTGAATGGAAGTGGAACACATTATTCTTAGTAAAGCATCACAAGAATGGAGAAGCAGAAATCCTATGTATTCAGTCTTCATTTGAGGACAATTAATGACACTGGGGGGAGGGGGAAGGAGAGAGCAGAGAGAGAGAAGGCAGGAGGGGCGGTGGAGGAAAGGAAGAGCAGAGAGAGGGAAGAAGGCAGGAGGGTGGGGTCTCAGTGTGTGACACATCTGGTACCCTCAATGAATTCCCACAATTAAAAAAAAATGTATTGCTAGACTAAATACCTTGTTCATGCAATCTATTTTTAGTTACCTCTCTACCTGTTCCCTCAGGTCCAGAGAGAGGTGGATGAAAACCTCCCTAAGTGGTGTGGAAGTGTCTGTTTCTCTTTGCAGTTTGGTTAATTACTACTTTGTAAGTTTTGAGGCTATCTTACTAGCTGAACACAGATTTAGACATTTGACAATTTCTGGGAATTTGAGTATTATTTTATTATTCTAGAGTTCTTCTTTAATTCTTGAACTCTACTTTGACAATGCGGTTACTCCAGCTATTTTTTTTGTGATACATTTTTTCTTACTTTTACTTTCAAGTTTTCTGTAAGCTTATATGTTGATGTATCTTTTGTAGGTGGCATAAAATCGCTCTGATAAAGTTTATTGTTTAAGGCCCTTTTAATCAAATTCCATTCAACATGATCTAGACATATTTAGATTTTAATCCAACATTTTCTGACTCACTTTCCTTTTGTCCTGCCTCCCTTGACTTTCTCTTTGCTTGTCTTTTTTCCCTTGATTATTTTTCCTTGCTCCATTTATTCCATTGTTAGCTTTGTATGTACTTTTTACAATTTCTTTTGATGATTACCTTTGCAACTGCAGTCTGCATCCTGGAATTATCAAAATCTAATAATAATTGATTCTTTACTGTCTTGCCAAATAATGTAAGGAACTTTAACCCAATTTAACTCCTTTTGAATTATTTGACATTTTTTCCAAGTTTTAACCTGCATATATCCAAAACTCAACAGGATATTTATATTAGTTATTTATTTATCTAATATACATTCAGATTTACTCTTATTATTTCATTCTTTCCTGAATTTCTTCACTTTATTGTCTGTTATATTTCTTCTCTACTTCTGAAGAAATCCTCATTGTATATTTTTTTGTATTCTATGTCTAATGATGATAAATCATCTCAATATTTCTGTCAATTCCTTAGATTTTTCTTTACAGAGTACAAAATTCTAAGTTGAACTGTTGTTTGAAGATTATTTTTTTCCTATGGTTGCCTTTAGTTATTTCTCTTTGTTTTTATGCTTTTTCACTTTCTTTTTCCTCAACCATTTCAAGGTGTGTGATAAACAGAATCCTAAGATGACCCCCTGGCTCCCAATCTCTCATGTCTACACACTTTCTCCCAGTTAGTCAGTCGGGCCCTAAGCCTGGATTCCTATGAGGGATTTTGCAAATGTACCTAAGGTCTCGTATTAGTGGCTCGCCTATGACTTGATGATATCACTTTTACCTCAGTTGATTTGTTGTAGGGGTTTATCCAGATGGCCTCCCTTAATCACAAGAACTCTTCAAAAGCATGATGTTCCCCAGCTGGTTCCAGAGGGGAAGGTCAGAGACATGAAGCACCAGAAGGACTTGGTGCACCATTGGTTGCCTGAAAATGGAGGAGGCATGTGGCAAGAAATATGAGTGGCTTTTGGAGAACATGTCCAATCTGAGAGCCGGGGAAGGGAAACAAAGACCTCAGTCTTACAATCAGGAGAAAACAGACAAAAAGAATGCACTTAGAGCAAACCTTCCCAGCCCTCAGAGAAACACTCAGCCCCGTGAACATTTGCATTCCAGCCTGTGATGACCTGGGTGGAACTCCGCTGCCCAGCGCTGCGTGGCAGACCCGAGAGCTACCAGCTGGCTGTGTATTTTCTATAGTGGTGATGGAGTACAATTAATTCACCGAGTCCTTGTGAATGAATATTTCCCCACTCTCTCGGGTTTTTAACATGTGTGCTACCATAATTATTACACCTCTTGTTGTAGGGTATTCCGGCTGTAAGAGATTCTCATACAGGGTTGCTGAGTCAGTGTGTTTCCACGATCACCTTTAGGTAATAACTAATCATTTAGAATGCGATTGACCTAATTCACACTCACACATGGACTAAATAAATTCACGTCACTTTATATCGTTATCAACACTGATATTTTCAGACTCTCACACTTTTGACCATCCCGATTACCTGATACAAATAGAAACATGTATTAATTTTCATTGACCTGATTACTGATAAAGTTAAACAACTTCTCATGTGCTCACCAGCAGTTGCTTCTTCTTCTGTAAAATACCTCTTTATGGTTTTTTGCTGATTTTTCTAAAGGCTTTTAAAATTATTTTTTCCTGTTGATTTATGAGTTCCTTTTGTGTTCTTGTACCAAACATTTATCAATTTTATGTACTGCAGATATTTTCTCCTGCTTTGAAAGGCTTATGTTTTCACCATCTTTGTGGTACCCAGTGGAGAACAGAAGTTACATTTTTCAATGTGTTCTAATTTAACCATATTTTCTTACTTTTTGTGATTAAGAAATTTAACCCATCTTGAGGTCATGAAATTATTTTTAAAAATTTCTTAATTTCCCCTTATATTCAACTATTTACTAAAGCTCAAGCATTTTTATTCATTTTCATTAAGAAACTAATTTGTTTTCTTGATAGTTTGGATAAAACCACTTAGTGACCCCTCACCACCATTTAGTGACCAGAAATTTTTTTCCTCTGTCATCTACCATATCTGTTACATGTAAAGTTTCTATATACACAATGGTTTGCCTGGGGTCTGTGTTTTGTCTTCCTTCTGCTAACACCTCATAGCTTCAATTTATGTTTTTTTATACATTTATTTTGTATTAGAGAGAGGGACAAGATTGGGAAAAGAGAGGAGAAAGGGAGAGAAAAGAGAACCGAGAGCAGAGAGTGAGAGAAAGGAAGACGGGGGAGAGAGAAAGGAATGACCCAGAGAACAGCTTGGTACCCCGCAGAAAGAAAGGAAGAAGGCCAGCCCATGTTTAGCTTTAAGAGGTATAAATATATGATGATGTGTGATAAAACATGGTAATCTCCCACCTTATTTTCCTTGAGGTGCATCTTGGATCTTCTTAGACCTTTGCCTTTCTCTATCAATATTTAAAATTAGCTAATTAGTTTCCTTAGAAAGATTGTAGAATATTGACTTGAAATGAAGGCAGACCCAGTATGTTCACCAGAGAGTCCATACGCTCCCTGCAATGGTCTCAGTGTTTGTATTCCTCCACCTCCCCCCCCAAAAAATTGTATATTGAAACCTCATTACTGAGGCGTTGTCATTAGGAGGTGTGCCCTTTGGGAGATAATTAGGTCATGAAGGCAGGGTCCTCATGAGTGGGATAGTGGCCTTCTACAGGAAGCCCCAGAGTCTTTTGCCCCTTTCGTGACATGAGTGCCTATCTGGAAAGCACCAGTTATCAACAAGGGAATGGGCTCTCATCAGACACTGAATCTGCCTTGATCTTGGGCTTCCCAACCTCCAGAATTGTGAGAAATAAAATATTGTTCTTAGAAATGTGTGTTATGTTGTTACAGCAGGCCAAATGGATGCAGGCAACCTGATTTCGAGGGGTTGGTCTAGAGAGAGTGGGCTACTAGGGGAAGTGTTACTTTATACTTTTGGTGTAAAGTGTTTGGGAGTGAGTATGATTCTCAATATTTTCTCTTCCCTTGACTTAGTGACAGGTCATGTACAGGGAGGGAAGAGCAAGACAAAATGGGGAGAGCCTGAATTTTGATGGGTGACAGCTGGCCCTCTTGAGCTGTCCTGGTGGACTGGAGCAATGGGAATTGAGCAAACATGATATGCATGCTGCTTGCTGCTGTGAGTAATATAGTTCATCGTCTCTGATGTATCTGCCTAATTTATAGATTGCAAGGTGCGTAAAATATCACACTCCTGACAGCTCTTGACTGACTGAATCCAATAATACATGATGGAGAAATAAAACTTTCTGGTGTTAAGCCACTGGGATGTGGGCATTTTTATGTTACTTCAGAGAGTTTTGCCAAACCGAATATAGCATAGCAGTGAGTCCTTTATTGTTTTTTGCTTTTTCTACTTTTGTGGCATTTTAAGGTTTTTCCTTATCTTCCTGTACCGTTTATAACTTCCAGCGTAGCGCTAAGTAAAAGTAGGACAATGGTTACCTTTTCACTTCTTAATTCACTTCTAAAATTCCACCATTGAAAATATTATATCCTATAGGTTTTCATGGATATTCTTTGGCAAATGAATGAAATTTTTATCTTATTTTATTGCAGTAAGATATTTTTAACATAAAGAGACATTGCAATGTAATCGCAGCTTATCAGAATCTTCTAAGCTCCCGTTGAAATGATTATGTGTTTTCTTCTTTAACATTTTACATATTTTCCCATGTTAATTGACCTTTGTATTCTATGATAGAACCAAGTAGGTCAGGATGTGCTATCATTTTTATGCATCAATAGATTTGTTTTGCTAATAATTTGTTTATATTGCTTCGTAAATATTCATGAGTAAAATTTGCTAATGCCTAATTGTTAATTTGTCTATCTCATGCAGAATAATTATGGCTTCTCAAGCAAGGACCATAACTTCTTTATTTTATACTTCTAATACTTAGTAAAATGTCCAGCACACACCTTCAGCTAATAAATGTTTTTAAGTAAATGCATAATTGATTAATCATATTCTAATGGAGAAATGAATCTACAGGTAGTTAAGTAGTTTCAACTTTAAATGAAAAAAAGAGAGCAGTGCCTGTGGCTCAGTGAATATGGCACCGGCTCCATAAACCGAGGGTGGCAGGTTCAAACCCAACCCCGGCCTAACTGCAACAAAAAAAAATAATAGCCAGGCATTGTGGCGAGCGCCTGTGGTCCCAGCTATTCAGGAAGCTGAAGCAAGAGAATTGCCTAAGCCCAAGAGCTGGAGGTTGCTATGAGCTGTGATGCCATAGCACTCTACTGAGGGCAACAAAGTGAGACTCTATCTCTAAAAACAAATAACTAAATGAAAAAAACATATTCAAAAAATTTCTATACTTACTTTTCCTATTCTTTATTCACTTAAGCCACAGATGTGAAAGAGAGAGCATTAATATCTCACTTTTGATAGACCCTTTACCTCCAAAATATTATTCTATCTGCCATTGGTCCATTTTCACTCTCCCACTAACCTCAGATAACTCATTACCTCCTACTTAAGCTATTATAAATGTCTCCCAGTTGCCTCACCTACTCTCCCATCCTCCTCACCCCCCACATCCATTTCCTCATCCAGTTATACCAAAACATCAAAGTGATCATAATAAAGGCCAAAGAAAATTTTTACCCCATCCAACTCCCCACTTAAAAGCGGTCAATGCTTCCTGCTATACTTGAGAATAACATTTTAAATTCTTACACTACTCACTCACCTGCAAGCCACCGCATACCTGTATAACCTCTTGCCTGCCTCTTCCACCTCCTTTGACAACCCTCTTGCCTCGTTACTGCCAGAAACCGCACTGACCTACCCACAATTAAAATAACACTTCCCCTTTGGTTCTTTGTTTGGAAGACAGACTGACTCTTTAAATTTCAGGTTAATTTTTTTTTTTTTTTTTTTTTGGCCAGGGCCGGGTTTGAACCCACCATTTCTGGTATATGGGGCTGATGCCCTACTCCTTGAGCCACAGATGCCTCCTGTCAGGTTAATTTTTTAAAGTTCTAGGTCTAAATTAACAGACTCTGGTTTTCCTTTCCTAATTTTATTATTATAGTTATTTTGTTTGTGTATATATAAAGGTTGTGATTTTTCTGTACTTACTTGATTAACACCATAAATGTGTAAGATATGTCTATTTTGCCTACCATTTTATATACAGTTGATAGTTTAATATATTGAATTTAGGTATTGCCAATACATGATTTGAATGAGAAAAGAAAAAATGTCTAATATGTTATACAATTATTATAAATTTTGCTCTAGTTACTCTATTTTGAAGAGAGAACCACAAGTAAACAACTGAAATAAATGTGTTACTACTTATAAAGATTAAATTTAAACAACACCTAAAAGAAAGACAAATGACTAGCCAAAATCTGAACAGCTATTAAGTATTATGGTCATAAGAATTCCATTAATAAATGCAATGTATTTAAACAGTATAAATGAAGCAGATGTCTCTCTTATGGTCTTCAGTTTTATTTGAAGCTCAATCCAGATACATATGGAAATAATTAGCAGTGGCCCAACAGAAATTATTTTATATAATTAATAAGGGGAGACAGAACTCAGTCTGAAAAGAATGACTTGGATGAATTTGAACTAATGTAAAATTTTTAGTCTTAGGTAGGGCCAGGAGATTTTAATGAAAATATGGTGCTTGTCACTCAGAATTGTCTCTTGGTCCCAAGCCCTTGAACTGAAAAACCAGCACTATATTATTATATTTGAAAATTTAAAAGGTCCTTCATCAAAAATGCCATATTTCCATTTTAAAAATTGATCTTCTTATCTTCCTATACAATACATTAAGAAATGAATGACCAGACAGCCCAGGACAGAGAAAACTGGAGGAGCAGGGATATGAGACAGAGGGCAAATTAATGAGGGGGACAGGGGCGCACCCCCAGAATAGAACCCCTGGCACGAAGATCTACTCTGCCTCCCCTGAGGGCCCCGGGCTTCCTTGCCGATCAGGTAACCAGAGATTGGACAGTGGCATGGCTTTGGCAGAGTTAAATGGGGCTTAGTTTTTGAGCTTTAGCCCAGGACATCCAAGACCTTCCTTCTACCAGATATTTTTTATAAAACAAGACAAATTAAGCACAACATATGTTCATCTCCCGGGCCCCTACCCCTAACCCTCATCCTTCTGACATACATATAATCAAAGTTATAAAACTAATATGATTAGGCATAGTATCATATAGAGCAGTTTTTCTGAAGGTTATACATACAGTATCCATATTTATTTATCTTTAAATTTAATCTGCTTATATTCAATTATATTTCAATTTTACTTTATGGGATATTTATTTTATCATTAAAATAAAGGTGTACATATTAATATGACTTGTATTTTCAATTCCCTGATATACACCCTTCAAAATTTCTCCCTTTTTGAAGATAAAAGGGAAAGCTCGTCACTGCTATTGGAAAAATGAGTTTAAGCAGGGAGAAAATAGTTAAGCAGCTGAGACTATGAAGCCTTTCTCTAAGGTCAATGCAATGTTATAAGAAACGAGTAACTCTCTGGTGACAGGCAGCCTGAAAGAATATTAGGAAACTAACAGTTGGTACTAGAGACAAAATATCTATGAACCAGCCAAGCTGGATTCAATCAGAAGGTATATATCTCTAAGCTGGCTACATTAAATGGAGCCCTTATCTAAAGTAAGGAGTTCGAGGGCCTGTTATAGACAAGGAACAAAGGATAGTTGAACATGTGCTGTGAGCAGTGACTGAATAGAGCTCTGTAAATGTGTTATGATACCCTGTCCATACTTTAGTAAATACACGTAAATCAGATATTGAGGACAAATATTTTCTTTACTAGTTAGAAAGTTTACTTCTTGTGTTAGTCCTTTTGGGCTGCTATATCAAAACACCAGGGACTGAACAGCTTAGAAAGAACAGAAATTAGGCTAGATATACAGACTCAAATCTATAATCCCGGCACTTTAGAAGGATAAGGCAGGAGGGCTGCTTGAGGGAAGGAGTTTAAGATGAGCCTGAGCGTCATAGCAACACCTCATCCCTACAGACAGAAAAGAGTGATCACAAAAAGAAAAATTATCTGGGTGTGAAGGTGGCATGCGCCTAAGCTCCGGTGACTGGGGAAGCTAAGGTGGGAGGATCACTTGACTCTAAGGGCATGTGGCGGCAGGGAGCTACGATCACACCACTGCACTCCAGCCCAGGCAACAGAATGACACCCTGTCTATTAAAATATATAAACAAACAAAACAAAAATCCAGTAGTGTATTTTGCACAGCTATGGAGACAGAAAAGTTCAAGACCAAGGCAGATTTCAAGTCTGGAGAGGACCCACATCCTCGCATTCTGAGTCACTGTGACAGTGACACCTTCTTAAGTCTTCTTGTAGTAGAAGGGGAGCTCTGAGCTCTTGTCTCTTTAGCCCTTTACTGGTCAGTAATCACACTCATGAGGGCTCTACCTGCAAGACCTAACCACCTTCCCAAAGCCTCCCCCCTTAATCCCATCACTCTGGGAATTTGGCTTCAACATATAAATTTGCGGGAAGCATAAGCATTCAGTCTATAGCATCTGTTAACATTTGGTAATGTCTTTTCTGCAAATTCAGCAAAAGAAGTACCAGTTTATAAGTTAGTATTAAAATGAATTAAATACAGTCCTATCCTTCCCTTCTTATTATTATACACAGTTACTTAACCAGACCACTTAGTTAATATGGCACATACCTGGTCCTAATTAGTAACATGGTAGGGAGCTGAAAACAGAAATAGCCTCAGAAATTATTGAAGACAAGGATAGATTTTGGGGACAGTACCAATACCCAAGGGATTTTTTTACAAAAATAATTTGTCCTAATAGTGTTTTATTAGTGATTTAAAGAAATGAGCATTTAACTGATACTTTTGTCCTAAAAAGTAATAGTAGATAAGAGAAAGAATGAGTTATGGCAGCTCCTTTTCATCTATTCTCTGTAAATAAAACCTTTATTAGCCTTTTCTCCCTTGGACCTCTGCCGGAATATATAATCTCAAAGTGTAAATAGAGGTGAGTTCAAGGCTGCCATCTTTTTGAAGAATAAAAATTATTGCTAGAGATCTCATGGTAATAAATGGTGAGCTAAAGCAGAAGATACAACTGCAAACAAAAATGAAATTTTGATAAGTTTATAAAAAATTTCCGAGTGGAAATGGAAGGATTATTGAGTCAATTTGAATTGTAAGATAGGAACATTTCTGTGCCAGATATGTGAACCACATGGGGAATAATATGTATCCCAAACTAACATTTAAGAATCCCAAACCAAGTTATAATTAAGTAAAAAGTAAGCAGATCTCCACATTTTGACCAAACTCAAATAGAAGCAAGGATGCAAAGATGCAATGCAATTGCCAAGAGGCTTCCATCAGGTGCCCGCCATGAGTACGGATGTTACCAATAGATAACAGGACAGCTTTTTGCAGATATTGAAGTGGCAGTCTTCATTTAAGGGGAATGATATGTCTTAAAGATCATTCAAAAAGAAAAAAATCCCAAATGAGAGGGGGGCCAGTGGAAAAGTCCTCTTGTGTTCAACGGAGGTGATTACACATAAACCCCAAATGCTCCAGTGACATAAACCAGGGCCAATCACCAGTACACTGCTTAAACCTGAGTCACTCCTAAAATGTTTCACAGCCCATTTTGTAACAACATAGATGTGCAACTTCAATAAAGAAGTTGTAACACCAGGAATATTTCAACGATTCTAACGAATCCACATAAGAAACATTTTCTTTTAAAGCTGCCTAGTATTCCATGGTTTATATATACCACAATTTACTAATCCATTCATGGGTCGATGGGCACTTGGGCTTCTCCAATTTGTACAAATAATCAACATATTGAATCCCATAAGGGCATAAATGTATTCATGATCTATGTACAAATGACTTAATAAAAAAATAAATAAAAGCAAAAAAAAAAAAAGAAACCATTTTCTGAAAAAATTGAAAATAAAATGCAAGAAATGCAAGAGAGAGTATGTAATATTTTGACCACAGCCTGCTGAATTTCCTCCTATAACTTAAAACCACTTGTGTATAAAGTGTCCACATGTCATCCGTCCCCTTCACGAATAACACTTGCCTTTTTTTTAATGTAGCTATTTTGTATGTTAGCTTTCAGAGAAAAAGTGAGACACACTAGCCAAGTTGAAAAGGGCAAGCACAAAATAGGCAAATGTCGAATTATCTGATAAATTATAGTAAACATTTTACTCTCATCATAGCAATTTTTTCTCAAAATCCCCTCTACCTCACGAATGTCTCCTTATAGAAGTTTGTCCTCTTAAGCTGTGCCTGCCCAGGAGATGTTTCTGTCCCATGTCCCTGTGTGTATGTTTATGTATGTGCATAGTTAAAAAATTCAACAATAGCAGGAATTTTAAATGTTAAGCATAGGAATAGTTCTGTCATAATTTCACTAATTAATGTTTAAATTATAAGGACTTTCTCAAAATGAGAAATATTCCAAAAATAGTAAAGAAAAGAAAAAATTGCTGAAAGGAGAGATAAAGATCTCTATCATTTCCAAAGTGCAAGTAAGTGGTCCAGGAGCCGTGGAGATAATACTCAGGTGATTTAGTGGTATTGGGAGGTGATAATACTCCCATTATCAAGGGAAGATAATGGAAGGTGGGGATCGTAGTGAGAGGCTGCCTATTCTGGTGAATCTTGGAGAATCTTGAATCTCCTCATTCAGAGGAGAAAAATAGACCACAGGAAATATTGACTTGGCAGAAATGAAAGCTCACTGTTACAGCCTTCCATTTTTTCATTTGCAAAAATGTACGGATTTTAAATACTGGCCTTTAAAAAGTGAGCACCATCCAGTGTTTTTCTAACACCATTTATTGAATAGGGATTCTTTTCCCAGTGTATGTTTTTAATCTGTTTGGCAAAAAAATCAGATGGGAAAGGATGATTTCCTCTCTAGGTTCTCTGCTCTGAATCATCAGATTTCATCTCCAGGTTCTTTGTCTGTTTTTGTGCCAGTGCCATGTTGCTTTGGTTACTATGGCCTTGTAGTGTAGCATGAAGTCTGTTAAAATAATACATCCTGGTTTTTCTTACGTAAGTTTTCATTGGCAGTTCAGGTTTTTTCTTGTTCCTTATGAAGTGTAGACCTATTTTTTCTAGATCTGCAAGAAAAAAAAGCTGTTAGCCAATGGAGATTGCATTGAATCTGAAAATCACTCTGGGTGGTGTGGACATTTTAACAATGTTGATTCTGCTGATTCATGAGCATGGTATAGTTTTCCATTTATTATATCCTCTGTAGTTTCTTTTGTTGGTGTTTGATAACTCTCTCTATAGAGGTTGTTCATCTCCTTTGTTAAGCACATTATAAGATATTTTATTTTATTTTCTGCCACTGTGAAAGTTATTGTGCCTTGATTTGATTCTCAGCTTGACTGTTGTTGGTGTAAATGAAAGCTACTGATTTGTGTACATTGATTTTGTAACCTGTGACTTTGTTGAATTTATTTATCAATCCAGGAGTCTCTGAATTTCATCTTTGGGAATTCCAGATATAAGATCATATCATCAGCAAAGAGTGAAAGTTTGATCTCTTCTTTCACTATTTAGACCCCCTTGATTTCCTTCTCTTGCCTGATTGCTCTGGTGGGAACTTCCAGCACTACGTTGAATAAAAGTGGTGAAGGTACACAACCTTGAATGGTTCCAGTTCTAAGAGGAAATTGTTTCAATTTTTACCCATTCAAATGATGCTGGATGTACTTTTGCCATGTATAGCCTTTATAATTTTGTGGACTGTCCCATCTATACCAATTTTGGTGAGAGGTCTTATCAGAAAAGGGTACTGAATTTTGTCAAATGCTTTTCTACATCAATTGCAAAGATCTTATGGTCTTTGTTTTATCTACTTATGTGGTGGATCACATTTATAGACTTGCATATGTTGAACCATCCTTGCATCTCTGGGATGAAGCCTGCTTAGTCCTGATTAATTCTTTTCCACACATAAAAGACTGAAATAGGATCCACACTTCTCACCACTCATAAAAATTAACTCATAATAGATAAAATACTTAAATTGAAGGTAGGAAGCTATTAGAATTCCAGTGGAAAATGTTAGAAAAACTCTTAGAGATATTGGAATAAATAAAGAATTCATGAAAAAGACTCCAAAAGCAACCACAGCAATTAAAATCTTCTGATCAGATTTAGAAGCATCTTTACAGCTAAGGACACAAGCAAAAGAACAAATACACAAGCCACACAAAGAGAAATAACATACTCATGCTATGTATCTGATGAAGGACCGATAGCCAGAATATACAACTAACTCAAGCAAATTAACAAGAAAAGGTCTAACAATGTCATTAAAAAGTGGGGAAAGGTCATGAAGAGAAACTTTAATAATGAAGGCAGACTAACAGCTAATAAACACATGACAAAATGCTCAATATCTCTAATCATCAGGGGAATGCAAATCAAAACTCCATTGTGATATCACCTAATGCACATGAGAATGGCTCACAATATAAAGTCCCAAAGCAACAGATGCTGGTGTGGATGTGGAGAGAAAGAATCTTATACACTCCTGGTAAAAGTAGTACAACCTCTATGGAAAATTATATGGAGATGACCAACTACCACTGCTTGGTACACACCTCAATGAAAAAGGGTCATTTTATAAAAAGGATCTGCACTCGAATATTTATAGCAACACAATTTATAATCGCACAGATGTGAAAACAATCCAAGTGCCCAGCAATACATAAACGGATTAATGGCGAGCTGGTAACTTTTACAACAACATGGATAAGAACTGGAAACCATTCTTATAAGTGAAACATCTCAAGAACGGAGAAATAAACCCAAGTACTCAATACTAAACTGGAATGAACTGATTAACACGTAAGTGCATATCTGGGAGTTTATCTCCATGAAAATCAAACTGGCAGGGGAGTGGTGGGGATGGGTAAATTCACACCTATTGCGTAAAGTGCACAACATCTGAATGAAGGGCAAACTTACAACTTTGACTCAACCTATACAAAAACAAAGTATGTAAACAAACCATGTGTACTCCCTAGTATTCAGAAATAAGAAAAAGAGAGGGAGAGAGAGAGAAAAAGAAAGAATTACCAAAAGTCATTAGGTCACTTAGAGGGTGAAGAAATTGTTCATTCTCCTGATTTTGTTGATGTGTTAAGGTTGTATTCACACACTAATATTCAGAAATATTAATGTGGCTCTAAAATATATGCAGTTTATTTAAAAAAACATAAAGTACATGAAAAATACAAAAATAATTCATTGAGGACTATTCTTCCCAATTCAAACATTTCTCTGGGCCAGATTTTGCCCTTGAGCTATAAGTTTACTACCTCTTGATGAAAATGTAGACATGTAAATACATTTAGAGAAAGACTTGAATTGAGAAGATGAGTAAAATACAGTAAGACTGAAGACAAATACGGGATGTAAATAATTAAGAATCTACAACTAACTTGGAATAGAAAAATGTAACATAAGAACTATAGCCATTAGTACTGAACATACTGAATAGTCATTCTTTTCACTCTATTTACAAATATTGCAAAACATCATAATAGAAATATTACTTTAATAGTAAAACATTAATTATTTCTTATACATACAAGTATTTTACTTACTATCAGCAAGTCAAAGGTTAAATTAGAAAATCTGCTTATACTATCTGAAAATGTTTTTAGTCAGGAAAATTATATTCTATTCTCTCAGAAGTCTAAGGAGAATGTCATATTTGTAAACAAGATCTTGTATTTTCTTTTCCTCATGATACATACTTGCTTAAGCTATCATTTCCACATTTACTATGAACATCTTTTATAATGGAATGTATGTTAACTTCCCTCATAAACTACCAAAGCCTTGAGGCAACACCTTAAAAGTATAACTATTGGAGATTTCCTTTATCACATCAGTGATTTAGTTACAAATGTAATTTTCATAATAATTGACAATTGATTGTGCATATACTATTTCTCTTCATCCTCCAAACACCTATTTTAAAGATATGATTTTAAACAAATTATGTTATGACTTAAAATATGAGTTCTCTTAAGTTATAAACTGGAACTCTAATAAAAGTTTCTGAGAGTCTCTTTGTGATACACAACTATACCATGAATAACAATAGACTCACAAGTTACATATGTGACAATATGATAGAAACAGAATAGGTGTTCACTATCCATTGGCATCTATTATCAAGCATAATATTTAAACAGCAACATTGAGTCCTTTTCAGACATAGGTAAAGTATAAATAATAAATAAATCTATTAATAAATAATGTTCTGTAACAGCTATTGAAGGGTTTTACAAAGGCAAGTTGCATGTGAAAAGATTTCATGAGTCCAAAGGAGCACGTGATGTCTGTTATAGGTAAAGGCATTTTGATGAGAAGAACCACTGATGGAATGCAATTGTGACTGTGGCTTTGAAAACTCTTATTCCTCTTCGCTGTAATACCACAGAGAAAGTTCCCTAGGAAATAAGAGGCAATAAAACAGTTAAGGAAATCTCACTGGGATAACTGATACCCTTCTGAATTGGGGTGTGAATCCTGGAACTGGACAAGGATGAAGGCGGACAGGGGACTAAATGTCTTTATTATTGATAAAGAATGTGGTAAAATCCTGGAATCCTCCATCTTCTACGGAGGCAGACAATGAAGACAGCCAACCACAGACCACCTACACTTGTGAGCCAAAAGAAAGTTTGAAGTTATTATTTAGGAAACAGCTAGAAAAATCCTAATATGGTTTTCTTTT
>CAUYRH010021921.1:0-15133 GCA_963574655.1 Perodicticus potto
AAGAAAATCTCTGCTTTAAAGTAGTTTAAACAGCCAGAAAATCACTTTTTGCTATCATTTTCTGTTGATTATTTGGAAATTCTTTTTTTTTTTTTTTTTTTTTTTTGTAGAGACAGAGTTTCACTTTGTCACCCTCGGTAGAGTGCCTTGGCATCACACAGCTCACAGCAACCTCCAACTCCTAGGCTTAGGCGATTCTCTTGCCTCAGCCTCCCGAGTGGCTGGGACTATAGGTGACACCCAGCTATTTTTCTGTTTTGCAGTTCAGCCAAGGCCAGGTTTGAACCTGCCACCTTCGGTATGTGGGGCCGGTGCCTAGTCGCTGAGCCACAGGTGCTGCCCTATTTGGCAACTCTTGTTATGTGATTCTGGCATGAGATGAACCTTTGAGATGATACCTACTCCCTGATGTTGAACAGAAAGAAACAAAGTGATATATTTCTCTTTAGAAGGGCATAGGTGACACTTACTAAATGCAGAATATAAATGTCTTAACACAATAACTAAGAAAACGCCATGAAGGCTATGTTAACCAGTTTGATGGAAATATTTCAAATTGTATATAAAACCAGCACATTGTACCCCATGATTGTATTAATGTACACAGCTGTGATTTAATAAAAAAATAAAAATAAATAAATAAAATGATACATTATAGGTGATGATTTTTAGTCAAAATAAAATAAGCATTGTTAAAAAATATAAAACGATTGATTGACTTAAGATAATAGTGTTTCACGAAAATCGGATTTTTCAAAAAGTGAGATTGAATTTACTAATACTAAAATAACATTTAGGAAGCCAGCTATAGACAAATATTGACATAAACTATATGTAAGTAAAGGACGGAATTTCATTGTAATGTAAAAAAAGAAAAAAACTAATATTTTCCTTGCTGCTGAAACGGGCCTCGTGAAATAATGAGATCAATACTCGTGGAACCGCCGACTGTGAAGAATTGCACAAATACCCCTCCGAGCCTGGCACCCCACAGGTCATACAAGTAATCTAATCTTCAAATTAGTCTAAAGATCATTTCATGGACCTGGAAATATGAACTGTTTGGTGTGAAATCTCTTTAGAAAGATTTTCCAGGGTCAAATGAATTTTTCTCCCATCTCTACATTAGAAACATCAGTCTGGTGCCTTATCTTCACTGCAGTCTCAAGGCATGAAAGACCAGCGTTTTCAGTTATTTGCAGTTTCTGTGACTTAAAATTTGTCTGCCTGCCCTGCAACCAGGAAGACTACAAAGAAAAGTGAATATTTGGAGAATGCCTTATAAAATGCCTTCATGCATTATCCTTTTGATACCAGTACACGGTTCTAGTTCTTTATGGCTGTGTGGTGTTCTAGTTATTTATTATTGACTCAGTTTTTTTCTTTTCTGTCACCACTTTACTAATGAGGAAGATGGGCCACAAAGAGGTGAACTGACTGGCCTAAAATTTCGTTAAGAACCAAAGGTATGTTCAAGAAGTCATTGCCAAATCCACTATCAGGAAGATTTTCCTATTCTAAGAGTTTTATATTTAGCTCTTACCTAGTTTGATATATGGTGAAAGGTCAGGGTCCAATTTTATTTTTATTTGGATATCCAGTTTTCTTACCCCTTTTTGTACTGAATGATATCTGACCTTGTATTCACCTTTTGTATGCTAATCTTAGCAGAATTTTAAGAAAATACTAGTATACGTTTGTTAACTGTGAAAACAACTTCATTAAGTACTCCTCATTTATAATAAAATAAGGATTTCTGAAAATCTGTTATAAAAGCAAAAAAAAAAAAAAGAACCAAAGGTGGCCTCTGAGAGGTCAAATATGGAAATAAAAATCGTTCCGAGATGGCAAACAAAAGGAAAATGGATCCAGGCTCTGTGTGGGCAACGTTGGCCTTTATTTCCACCCCGGTGAGGCCGAGCTGTGTTCGAGAAGGAAGTCAGCACAGGGCTGGGGGTGCATAAGTTTTAGGGTCCCAGGGGCAGGGTTTGATATGTTCATTATTTCCTGGGGGGGACGTGCTGTTCATTCTTCCTGGGTCGGTCAGTACATTTGGCCCTATCAGCATCATCCCAGACTATTTTCTCGAGATCATTTGATGCTTCTCCAATTTTTGTTAGACAAGGAAACTTTTACGGTACTATTCATTTCAGTTTTGAATTCTTTTAATGTGACTTACTTTCTCTTACTCAGAAATTGGTGAGTAAATTGTTTATTCAGTTCAAACCATGTTCACGTCCTCCTTTCCCACTATCTCCTGAACTTCTGTGAAACTTCTCTCAGTTCAGTTTTCAAATTAAATACCAGTTCTCCCGAGAGAACTTCTGGGACTCCCACCCGAGTGAGGTTCTCAAGATCTCACCCCACGCAGCAGGCTGCAGACCGCAGGGCCCTCGAGGGCCCGGCTGGGGCTGCCTGTTTCTCTGTGCCATCCCCAGGGTGGATGAGAAGGGTGCAGGCTATGGAAGAAAAAGCATCAGCTTTGGAAACACATATATTTCCATCCATAAGCAATAAACCTCAGCTGCGTGACATATGAAATAAGGAAAATGTTCCCAGTATCTATGGGCTGTGGAGAGTGACGACGTCAGATGATTAAAAATCCTATTTCGGTGAATAGTTGTGTTTTGCAAAGTGTGACTTTCTCCTCCCTGGGGGTCTACTTTCACTGGACCTCCTCTGCAGCCCTCAGACCCTGCATTCGCCTTCTCCCTTCAGCACGAACTCTGTGTCCCCCTGGGCGGTGCTGTCCTGTCCTGACATCATGGTGAAGGTATCAGAAAACCGGCTGCCACAGCCACATGGGACACACAGGTGACCAATGCACAGGCCGTCAGCTCTGACTCTCAGAGTGGAGTTTCCGAAACTGGAGCCCCGGACCATGCTGGGCTGTGCATCTGTCTGCCCGGCTGTGGTTCTGGGCAGGATCAGCTCTGCAGCTGGCGCCTTCCTTTGCTCTGCTTTTGTTGAAAGTCCAGCCCTCAGCCCATTGCCTCCCAACCTGCTGTCCTGTAGCTGACAGGCTACCCTGCTTTCCACATCAGTCTTGATTCAAAATTGCTAAACAAAACTTGGTGGGGGGGGTCATGATTTGACCTGAGCCCAACGGAGCAGACCAAACCGAAATACTCACACTGAATGCCAAATAACCACACTGAAACTCTAAGGAACTGAATAGTTCCCCAAATCAACCAGTTTATCCTAAAGACGAGACATCACAAGAGCTGCCTCGGGCAGTGCAGCGGGGAAATGCCCTCAGCTGCAGCCCTGACCACAGAAGGCTCCCGGGGTAACAGGGCGAATGGATTAGCATTTTCACTCTTTCGCTCTTTCCTTGTCCCCACCTTATAAATCCCGCTGGCTTGGGATAAGCTCTCCTTCTAGTTTGCAGGGTGGGGGCTGCCCCATTCAAGGATCACAAATTACAAGCAATTAGCTCTAAAAATTTCTTATAGTTTTGTCTTTTGACAAAACATTTCTATATTTTGGTCCCTGCATCAAACAGAAAAACCACACTGATCCGCCCTCATTCCTACTGCCTGTTAACCAATGCTGCCTAGAGTCTTCTACATCTTTTTCTTTCCAAAACCAAACAGCTATTTCCAGGATTTATAAACCTCTATTCTGCAGTTTCCATTCAAATTAGGAAATATAAAATAAATCAACTCAGAAAAAATAAATTTTAGATTTTTGTTGACATGGCAACTGTGTGCTTTTTTATGATACAAAGGCGGAAATGATGCTACACTGAGAGAGACACGAAATGTGTGGAGCTTGGATAGGATTACAGGGAGACCTAACACTTACATGATTCCTCTCGGTCGGGCCAAGTGGTATTTTGAGTGGTGTAGTAGGTAACATTTGCCAGGAGTATTTTAACTCCTACATTCATTTTACTCCCCTTTTAAAACTAATTCAAATTATTTTCTTGGGAACGACTGGCTCAGCTCAGAGTTTAGGGAAAGATGCTATATCCACATATGCAAAGCCACTCTTCTAATTGCAACTCACTATTCAAAACTCGAAGGCAATGAGGGCTCCACAGAGGGATACTGCGTCCCTGGGAACGATGTATTGGTCTCCAGTGCTGCCCGAGACGGCAGCTGCCTCCTCCCAGCCTGGAGTTCCGTGACTGAAGCACAAACTGGTCCTAAGCTACTCTGCTGTTCAACCTGAGGGCAAGGAGTGGTGACCCCAACCCTGATTAAGCATGAGATTTGGGACACTCTTACAGAAATGCCCTCTCTGTATATATATCATCTACTTTAATTAGAGATGGGTTTTTCTTGCTCTTAATTTGCTTTTGTGAAATGTGAAAATAGCCTTTTCTAGCTCGGCGCCTATAGCTCAGTAGTTAGGACACTGGCCACATGCACTGGGGCTAGTAGGTTCGAACCCAGCCTGGGCCTATTAAACAACAATGACAACAACAACAACAAAATAGCTGGGAGTTGTGGCAGGCACCTGTAGTCCCAGCTATTTGGGAGGCTGAGGCAAGAGAATCGCTCAAGCCCAAGAGTTTGAGGGTGCTGCGAGCAGTGACACCACGGCACTCTACCAAGGGCAACAAAGTGAGACTCTGTCCCCCCAGAAAATACTTTGCTTACACAAAGATTGCAGTATCCACTATTAGGACTTTTTCTTTAGCCTAGAAAGAATGACAAATCACGGAACTCAGATCTAAAGAAGACACTAGAGAGGGCTTTCTGCATTGAACAAAATGTGATTTAGATGAACCAGATAATGGGTGATTATTTTTAAAAGCTAGCACCAGCTAGAATTCTATTCCACCATGACTACTGTGCATTTTGAAAAGATCCTTCAGAATTTTAAGTCAATTTTCTGCAGGAAATGTAGAGACTGGATATGGTCAATTTTACCACCCTAGTGACTTTTAAAATTATTTTCTCTCATTTCATTTTTACTGATACTTTCCTTAACTTTTCTTATAACAAAGAGAATTATCTAATGCAGTCATTACAGAACTTTGTGTAATTGGCTATTAGGACAAATAGAAATGCACAGGGAGCCAGAGTCCAAATGGGGAGAACACTCGACTTAGAATCAAAGTATCAACATACTGCGGTAAAGTTTGTTCTCAGAATCGGGCTTCTAAATCAGATTATTTCACTCCTGTGCTTTCAGAATTGTGGATCATCCAACCCTTCGAGGCTGTCTGGGAGGTCACAGGCTTCGTCTCTGCTTGCTAATGACAGGTTTTCTTCTGTGGATTTTGAACACGGGCAGCTCCGCTCCTGAAGCTGGGAGAAGAGGTAATTTTGTTTCCCAGATGTTTTTCTCTAAGGAGACAAGGATAGCAGAGCTCTCTGGCCTCCTAGGCCTGTACCAGATTAGTTTTGTCTCATGGTCAGTTGATCATGAAAGAGGACGAAGTTTTGCTCGTGTTTTCTCTCCTCCATCTGTTCCTTCCCCTCTTCTAGACACAGTGCTGAAGGCACGGCAGGTGGGGGGCAGGTTTTCAGGTGTGCACCCCTGACCTAGAGGGGCAGGCATCAACACCACCCTTCTTACACAGAGAACCTAAGACTAATGACAGCGATGGGAATTGTGAAAGATCAGTCAAGAATGTGGCCACGTCCGCCCCCTGCAACTCAATCGCCTGTGCTTGCTCCTTCCCCGGATGTGCTGCAAACAATGGTTTACTGGGAGTATAACATCATGAAGTCAAACTTTTAAAAACAATACACAGATTGGTTTTCTCTCTGGTTACTTGACAACCAGATTTGACAAAGGCCGTGGAATTTGCTGGTTCCAGCTGAGAAATTCTGCATGTGAACTCATTGAGTTGGAAATGAGGGTTAGAGGGGGAATTTTGTGTTCTCCCTTGATTCTCTTACTGAGACTCTGAGAATCACAGGACGCAGGACAGAGGATTATAGAAACTCAGCAGAGGCAGCTCCGGACCTGGGAGGAGCTGATGTTGGCAGCCTCCCTAACTGGACAAGGGGCACCTGTTTTGCTGACCTTTCTGTAGAATCGGTCGGATGAGAGGGTCTCATATCAATGCCTAACTGGCTCATCAACCTGGCTCTGTCCTAACGCTTTCCAAGCACTTGCTTTCAGTTTATTTAGAATAAACCTATAGCACTTTAATAGTTACATGTGTATTTTCAGCTTTTTAAAAATCATTTTTTTTTCTATATTGTTTCTTTAAATTGCCTGTGTCACAAGATAATGCCCCATACAACATTAGATTAGGTAAAAGTGGGATTACTGAAGCAAAAGATAATTTTTGAAAAGTTAATATCAGTGTGTGGGGAGATACCTTTTGCCATGTGTTTTTTTCTTAATTACTTTGCAGTCAAAATCTTTCCATGTTAGCTTTCAAAATAAGTATCTACTCCCCTGGAATTGAGGTAATTGTATTGACACATCAAAATAAATAGTTCAGGAAGTAGAATATAAAGCCTTGTAAGGACAAGAGTAGATTAAATGTTTCATGCAGGAAAATATGAAAGTTATTCATGGAACCTAACTGCAGGGTTCAAACTTTACATTATCTCTTATCAGTTAGACCAAAGCTCTGGGACTTTTCGAAACTATTTAAAAACTGAATTTTGATTAAAACTAAGATAAAACCCGTCTTCTAATCAGGGTCATCTAGCTTTTCCTAACAATACTCTTTGCTCCCGTTGAATGATGCCATTGTGATCTCTGTACGACTGAATCGTGATTTTCGTGTCGCACATTTGAAAAGTCCAGCAGGTGGCTTTTGTTTATTTTATTTTTAATTCACTGGCCTATGAGCATTTGCAAGTGGTGGTGGGTTGGGAAGCCCACATGGGCCTTGAATTCTTGTAGATCAAGAATAGTTTGATGACTGTGGGAATACACTCCAAAACTGGGGTGAGTCTCCAACCAGTGTTTATCAGAACTGAAAGAAACATGCCATATAGGAGCACATTTCAGGAACTTTACGAATACTAGGTTACTATCTACTTCACCCTACTTATCTGGTAAATTTGAAAACACAATTCAGAGCAAAATTTAGATAGACTTCAAAATAAATAATCGCTATTCACTAGTAGAGGCTGATTTTGTTCCCACAGTCTCTAGGCATACATTTTTATGAAATGACCAAGTCTCTACAGGTTATTTACATCACAAATGTACCCTGCACTGTAAAAGTTAACTAAGAAATAAATTGTGGTACATGTATACCATGGAATATTACACAGCCTTAAAGAAAGATGGAGACCATTGTCCATTTTTAAATTGAGTTATTTATTTTTCTGCTATTGAGTTGTAAAACAGTTCTTTATAAATTTTGGATATTGACCACTTATCTGATATGCAGTTTGCAAATATTTTCCCCAGGTTGCCTTTCATTATGTTAATGTTTTCTTTGCTGTGCAAAAGCTTTTCAGTTTTACATTGTCCCATTTGTTTACTTTTGCTTTTTTGGCCCAAGGTTTTGATGTGATATTCAGGAAGTCATGGCCAGAGCCAATGTCAAGAAGTGTTCCCCTTATGTTCTCTTTTAGAAATTTTATGATTTCAAGTCTTTCACTGAGATATTATATCCATTTTGAGTTGATTTTTGCATATGATGCAAGATAAGGGTCCAATTTCATTTTTTTTGCATGCAGAAATACAGTTTCTCCTGTATCATTTATTGAAGAGAGCATTTTTTTCCTTACTGTGTCCTCTTGGTGCCCTCGTTGGAAATTAGTTGCTTGTATATGTTTGGATTTATTTCTGGGATGTTTATTATGTTACAATGGTCTGTGTTTCTGTTTGTATTTTTAATGCTAGTACCATACTGTTTTAATTACTATAGCTTTGTAGTAATATTTTAAATGAGGAAATATAATTCCCTAAGTTTGTTTCACTTTCTCATTGTTAGTTTGACTATTCAGGGCTTTTTTGTGGTTCCATATAAATTTTAGGATTTTTAAAAAATTTTTTTTGTGAAGAAAGCCATTGGGGTTTTGACAGGAATTATACTGAATCTGTATATTGCTTTGGACAGTATAGATATTTTAACAATATTAATTCTGATCCATGAACATGGGATAGCTTTCCATTTATTTGTGTCTTATTCATTGTTTTTCATTATTATATATTTATTTATTTTTTTGAGACAGAGCCTCAAGCTGTCACCCTGGGTAGAGTGCTGTGGCATCACAGCTCACAGCAACCTCCAGCTCCTGGGCTCAAGCTATTCTCCTGCCTCCATCTCCCAAGTAGCTGGGACTAGAAGCACCCACCACAACACCTGGCTATTTTTTGGTTGCAGCCATCATTGTTGTTTGGTGGGCCTGGGCTGGATTTGAACCCACCAGCTCAGATGTATGTGGTTTGTGCCTTAGCCATTTGAGCCACAGGTGCAGAGCCTTCATTATTATTTTAAAGTTCTCAGTGCAAATCTTTTACTTCCTTGCTTAAATTTTTCTTACGTATTTTTTATGCTATCATAAATGAGATTGTTTTCTTGATTTCTTTTTCAGTGAGGTCATTATTTGTGTATAAAAATGCTGCTGATTTTTATATGTTGATTTTATAACCTACAACTTAACTGAATTAATTTATTTTAACATTTTTGGTGGAATTTTTGGAGTTTTCTACATCTACAATCATGTTATCTGCAAATAGAGATAAGGTTACTTCTTCCATTCCAATTTGGATGCCTTTTATTCCTTTTTTGGTTTTTTTTTTTTTGAGACAGAGCCTCAAGCTGTCACCCTGGATAGAGTGCTGTGGCATCACAGCTCACAGCAACCTCCTAGTCCTGGGATCAAGTGAGTCTCCTGCCTCTGCCTCCCAAGTAGCTGGGACTACAGGCGCCCACCACAATGCCCGGCCATCTCTTGGTTGCAGCCGTCATTGTTGTTTGGCGGGCCCGGGCTGGATTCGAACCCGCCAGCTCAGGTGTACATGGCTGGTGCCTTTGCCTGCTGAGCCACAGATGCCGAGTTGCCTTTTATTTCTTTTCTTGTATGTTTACTTTTGCTAGTATTTTCAGTGAGATGTTGAACAAAATTAATAAACAAAGGCATTCTTGTTTTGTGGTAGATCTTTGTAGAAAAGCTTCCTATAGTTCCTGGTTGATTATGATGTGTGGATTTTTCATAAATGACCTCTAATATGTTGAGGAAATTTCCTTCTACAGCTAAACAGTTAAGAATTTATCAAGAAAGGCTCTCTGAGTTTGGCAAATGCTTTTTCTGTGTCAATTGAGACAATCATGTGGATTTTATCTTTCATTCTGTTAATGTAATGTATCACATTGATTAGTAGCCATATATTAAACTGGCCTTTCATGCCAGAGATAAATCTCACTTGGTCGTGACATGTAATCTTCTTGATATATTCTTTAATTCAACTTACTAATATTTTATTGAGACTCTCCATAAATGTTTATCAGAGATATTGGTCTGTAGTTTCTTTTTTTGTGCTGTCGTTGTGTGGCAAGGTGATGCAGCCTCATAAAATACATTTGGAAGTATTCTTTCCAGCTCCACTTTTTTCTTAATAGTTTAAGAAATTTTGGTCATAATTCTTTTTATGTTTGTTAGAATTTAGTCATGGAGCCATCTGGTCCTGGACTTTTCTTGGTTGGAAGGATTTTAATTACTATTTCTATCTCTTTGTTATTGATCTATTTAAGTTTTCTTTTTCTTCCTGATTCAATCTTGGTTATATTTTTCTAAGAATACATCAATTTCCTCTGGGTTATCTGATTTGTTAGCTGTTGTG
Source organism: Perodicticus potto (assembly GCA_963574655.1). Taxonomy (NCBI): domain Eukaryota; kingdom Metazoa; phylum Chordata; class Mammalia; order Primates; family Lorisidae; genus Perodicticus; species Perodicticus potto. Next base: position 9,721 of record CAUYRH010021921.1, read on the forward strand.
GCATTTTTTTTCCTGATGTTTCTGTTATAATGTCTCCATTTTCACTTCTGATTTTATTTATTTGTGTCTTCCCTCTTTTTTTCTTAGTCTAGCTAGATGTTTGTTAACTTTATATTTTTCAAAGAACCAACTCTAGATTTTGTTGACCTTTCTATGGTTTTTCTAATCTCTATTTGATTCATTTTTGTTCTAATCTTTATTATTTCCTTCCTTCTGCTAACTTTGGATTTAGTTTGTTCTTTTTTATACCTCCTTAAGAAGTAATATTAGGGATCTTTTCTTTTTTTTAGTGTAGGCATTTATTGCTATAAACTTTCCTCTTAGAATTGCTTTTGCTGCATCAGATAGGTTTTAGTATGTTGTCTTTCCTTAGTTGTTTATCTCAAGATAGTTTAAAATTTTCTTTTTTATTTATTCTTTGACTCATTGGTTGTTTAGGAGCATGTTATTTAGTATTCATACGTTTTAAAATTTGCCAAGATTCCTCCTGTTATTTATTTCTGGTTTTATAATGTTTTGGTTGGAAATAGTACTTGGTATGATGATAATCTTATTGAATTTGTTAGTACTTGTTTCATGGCCTAATATATGGCCTAGAGAATGTTTTAAAGAATGCTTAAAGAATGCTCTAGAATGGCCTAGAGAACATCTCTAGAGAATGTTTCATACAGGTACACTAGAAAAGAATGTATTCAATTCTGCTGCTGTTTAATGGAAAGTTTCAAATATGTCTTTTATCTTTATTTGGTCTAAAGTGCAGTTCAAGTTCAGTATTTCCCTATTCATTTCCTGTTTAGTTGATCTATTGTTGAAAATGGGTATAGAAGTCTCCTATTATTTTTGTATCGCTATCTATTTCTCCCTGCATGTCCATTAATATTTGTTTTGTATATTTAGGTGCTCTGATGTTAGATGCATATATATATATATATATTTACAATTTTAATGTCTTTTTGATGAATTAGCCTCCCCTTATCCTTAAATAATAATCTTTATCTCCTGTCGGAGTTATTGACTTGAAGTCTCTTTAATCAGAAATAAATCTAGCCATCTTGCTCTCTTTTTGTCACTATTAGTGTGGAATATCTTCCTATACCCATCGCTTTAAGCTCATGTGTCCTTAAAACCAAAATGGGTCATTTGAAGGAAGCACACAGATCTTGTTTTTTAATCTATTTAGTCACTCTGTGTCCTTTGTTTGGTGATTTTAATCCATTTATATTTAAGGTTATGAGGCCTCAGTTTCTTACCATCCTGTGTTTTGGTTCATATGGGTTAAGGTCTCATCTGACTTCACACATGGCCTAGCTTGAAGGGGCTCAGGGTCACCAGATGAGGGGGATTTGATGCAAGAAATGAAGAGGCTTTACACAAAGTTCATGTTGGGGACTAAAGAACTCTGGGAGAAGCCCTCCTGAACAATACTCTCAGGTCTGTATTTATTATCATAAATTGCGAAAAAGTAGTTAAAAGTTACTTATCAGACATCAGCACTAAAAAGGGGGAACATGGAAAGTGTCACAATGACTCCAACTTGTTTTTGCAAAACTGCAGACCTTCATCAAGACCTCTGCCTCTAGCATCAAGAGATTTTGGAATCTAAAGAATTTTTACCATAACCATTAGGCCTGGTATTGCCACACTTCACATATACATTCTCCCTTGGAGGCCAGTTTTCTGATCTCCTGCACATACACAGCTCACATGCCATTCTTATGATTCTTCAGGTCTCTCAAGCAGGAAGCAAATCTTCTGCTAAATGTCAGGGCACAATTTTCCCTACATCGCCCCCTATTTTGTTTTTTAACATCATTAAGTGAACATATGCAAATATTTCATCTTGTTTCTACTGTTGTTGGGTCAGATGATGCATTTATCATTCAAACATCATAATGATGAAAAAGAGGATCAGAAGAGCATCGAAAAAGCACATAAGTAAATTTAATCCTGAAAACTAATGCAAAGGAGATAGTCACTGAAAATCTTTATCTCGTGTCAAAAATGGAATGTTGGCTGGCCTTTTGGATGGCAATAGCTTGTTCATGTAGCTGGCTGGATAAGTCAGCTATATCTTGAGCCATAGTGTCATTGAAGGCACTAGGATTCTTAACTTGTTCCCACAGATAAAGGGAACTATTGTAAGGAACTGCTGTAATACAAATGTTGGTGCTATCAAAGTCACAACTAACGACAGTCTTTCTTTGTAGAGCTTGTTGTTTATTACCAAGGCATTCAACAGCAGCCTCGAGCCCACCAAGTCTTTGCATAACTTGATTGTCAATCTTAGCTTGTCTCATGAGCTCTTGTGTGTTATTAGCCATCATAATATCAACAGATTCAGTTAAAGTGGCTATAGCCACTGATGCAGAAGCAAGTAAAACAATAGTAGAAACTATGAAAGTGATAAGGCTCACAAGGAATCTTTTTGGTCTTAATTTCTTTAATACATCAATTAAAATATGTAAAGTAGAATCTGCTTGCCAGGGTCATTCAAGATGAACTGGAACCTAGGCATCTACTTTTCTTTTCATAATAAATGCAGACATTATGTTCAAATTAGTAACATTATGATGGGAAAAACAAGTACTTAACCAAGAAGTAGAGAATGAGAGGGTAGAAGAATAAGTTGTGTTATGAAATGAAAAAGTTAGAACTAATAAGAATATATATGAGCTAGCAGTACATATGAGGATTTTATCAGAGAGTTGTTGAATTTACTGTAAACATGCATGGGGCACTGGTATAGATAACACTCCAGTCTTAAAACTCAGGGGAAAAGGGTAAACTCACCAGAGTTTAGAATAACAAGGGGAACATTGATCATTCTGACAAGCTTAAAAGCACAGGACCTGAAAGGAACATTTCAGACAGGTTTGTTTTGAGTCCATTCAGTAAACTTTGTAATGGTTTACCTTCTGCAGTTAAATGGCTGTAGGGTCCTTGTTGGGTGAAGTAGCTCAGCAAAGTTTTTGTACATGGCAAGGGTTCCAATGAGTTTTATCAGTAGAGGAAGAGTCAGAGAAGTGCATGCAAAGAGGTAAATTTGGCATGGATTGATTGTCATTAACAAAAGAGGTCGTGAATACAGAAGTAGTATTCAAGAAAGTCATATCGAGAGGTTTAGTGGAAAAATGTAAGTAAAGTTCAGGCACGACCATAGTACAGGGTTAGAATCAATGGAGGAAAAAACACATAGAAGTTTTATCAATAAAGAAAGAGACATTGGGGTAATAAAGCCAGTCGATCTGGTTCAGCAACGGTCACCCTAGGGGCTTAAAAAGACCTCCTGTCCAAGTAGTGTCCTTACTGGAAAGGGGGGGCTCAGAATCTTCCCCAAATACAGGCTGGACTAAAGGTAGTTCTATTAAGTGAGTGCAATAGATATGTTCTGCTTTACTGACAGAGAGAAAACATAATAAAAAGAGAAAGCACACCTTGACAGAGTTCTGAGTTACCACTGTCAAGCAAGCCAGGAACTTGGTTTTAGGTGTTGGAGGAGTGCTGAGCTGACTTGTAAGAGAGTTGGCATCTTGAAATGATTTCTTAAGTGATCCCTATGTCACCAGGTGTGTTTGTGGCAGGGGTACTTGTGAATTCTGCTGACAACTCATCTGTTGAAAGGGCTCCTAGATCAGCTGTCATTTGAAGTGGTCCTTTCAAGTCATGTTTGCTTCTTGCTTTTTTTTTTTTTTTTTTTTTTGAGACAGCGTCTTACAATGTTGCCCTTGGTAGAGTGCCTTGGTGTCATAGCTCACAGCAACCTCAAACTCTTGGACTTAAGCGATTCTCTTGCCTCAGCCTCCCAAGTAGCTGGGACTGCAGGCGCTCGCCACAATGCCCAGCTATTTTTTTGTTACAGTTGTCATTGTTGTTTAGCTGGCCCCGGCTGGGTTTGAACCTGCCAGCCTCGGTGCATGTGGCTGGAGCTGTAACCACTGTGCTACAGGTGCCAGGCCATGTTTGGTTCTTTTTGTAGGGACCACACAGGTCTTATTGGTGTGGAAACGCACACATACCCTCTCCCCCATGTTAAGACCAAATATGGTCCTTCCCTTTGAGTCAAGTCTGAGGATCACAAGGATACTTGTTGATTCTTTGCTGTTGAAATGCAGAAAATTATCAGGATTCTGATTGACACGATTAATAAGGGCTTTGTTGATAATATCTCTGGGGTGAGCGATATGGAGGTCACATTTCCTCCTTTTTAAAGTGTAATTAGTACATTTGATAATGGCTTGTTTTGTGGGGTTGTAGGGTATTCTTATATGTTGAATTTGCCAATTAAGAAAGTTTTGAAAAGTATTACTGGTATAACACAGGCTATTGACTGTTTTTGGGTAATTTGAATTGATATGTTAATGTTTTAGTACTTTGATGATGAAAAGTATGTGAGGCTGAAGCCTGTTGTATTGACACAGTAAATTATTTCTTTTTGAGAAATTAGTGTATCGGCTCATGATTATTTAAGGCCAGAGGGCCTGGAAGTTTAGTATTTAGGAGAACTTGTCAATTTTTCTATTACCTTTTTTGAAGAATAAACTTTGGACTTAGCTAGTTATAAAAAGTATTTTTTGAGATGAATTAAAAAATTATGATTGATAATATACCTTAATACAGACTATTTTATAATATTAGAATATATGTATATGTATAAATACAATCTATAGAAAATAAACCACCATTTTATATTTGATATTATTTGTATGTAGTTTTAACACATTGAATAAGCCTAATATGTCTTTTTCAGACTTTCAGGGGCCTTAATATTTTAAAAAAGATTGAATTTAAAACCCAATAGATGAGCCCAATAGATATGTTCTGCTTTAGTGGCAGAGAACCTTTCAGAAGGTTTGTTAAATACTAAAGGCTTAAAATATTTGTTCAAATGGGATTATAAGTTAAAAGATTCTAAAGGGAATACAGAGAATTACACGGTTGTAAATTTTAACTTTTGAAAAAGTTTAGTTTTTTTTAGTTAGCTAAAATTTTAATACAGAAAACACAGGGATTGTCTCTTTTAGGCTATTTACTAAAAAGGTAAAAAATCTTCCTGTAGTGTGATTTTTAAATTAAAGGGAAACAGGTAACTATATTTTATAAATTATAACCAACTGGATCACATGCAAATTCCTTCACAAATTTTCTTTTAAGAAGTTTTTTTTTTTTTTATTGTTGGGGATTCATTGAGGGTACAAGAAACCATTTTATACTGATTGCATTTGTTGGGTAAAGTCCCTCTTACAATCATGTTTTGCCCCCAAAAGGTGTGGGGCACACACCAAGACCCCACCCCCCTCGCTCCTTCCCTCTCTCTGCTGTTCTCTTTTAAGAGTTTTATTTAACCTACACAGATAATCTACACACACATTAAGCTTTCTGTTTTGTCCCACTTTTCCTTTTCTTAAATAACCAG
>CAUYRH010021922.1:0-19096 GCA_963574655.1 Perodicticus potto
ATTTTTTTGAGACAGAGCCTCAAGCTGTCACCCTGGATTGAGTGCTGTGGCATCACAGCTCACAGCAACCTCCAATTCCTAGGCTCAAGCGAGTCTCCTGCCTCCGCCTCCCAAGTAGCTGGGACCACAGGCGCCTGCCACTACGCCTGGCCATTTCTTGGTTGCAGCCGTCATTGTTGTTTTTGGCGGCCCCGGGCTGGATTCGAATCCGCCAGCTCAGGTGTACGTGGCTGGCGCCTTAGCCCGTTGAGCCACAGGTGCCAAGCCTTTCCTGTGCATTTTAAAAATAAATTTTTATTTTCCCTACTTTCTTATACAAAAAATAGCATACTCATATACTGTCCACCCCCCCTTTTATTTACTTAACTATGTCACTTGGATGTGATGCCGTATCAGCTTACAGGAAACTTCCATGGCTCATTTCCTACATATCATCCAACTCTCTAGTGCTTTGCCACACAAGTTCCAGCCACCATGGCTTCCATGATCTCTTCTTCTCAACTCAGCAAGACGGCCATGCTCGGTTTTGGTTCTACCATCTAGTATAATGGTCTGGGCTGAAAGCAGGGCTCACCTCACCATTTTCTTTTTCTAGGGTCATATTCCTATGTTGCCCATTATCCAATGTTTTAGTACATTCAAGTTTTAGAATTGTGTCCGGTTTTGTAGTTGTTTTGGGGGGGAATGCAGGTTTATTCCCAGATAATCCATCGTTGGGGACATGCCCTGGAAGAAACTTTGCATACAGGATAGAATGACTTCGTTTTATTCAGCCACATGAGGTTCTTTCTTTCAAAAGACCTCTTTTTGAACATGTCCAGAATGCTGGAAAAAAGGAAAAAAATACTTGCACATATTCTCTAACAAATTTAATATAACTCAAAACTAGTTTTAGCAGAAACCTCTTCCCTGACTTCTCTCATCCCTCCTGATCTGCTCAGGGCTGTGGCCTGGGGCCCAATTTCTGATGTCTGTTCTAGTCGCCCGGTTCCAATTTCCCTTTTAGTTCTATTCTCGGCCCTGCATAACTTTGGAGGCCTTCTGTGCAGATTGTGTTCTCTATAGATAACCAACATTTATACAGGACTTTTAAACATCTTACATTTATTAACTCATCTTAACCTGACATCCAGCTTATGGGGCAGACATTTCTATTGTCCTCATTTTATAGATGAGGAAACTGAGGCACAGGGAAGCTGGTTATTTGCTCAAGGACACAGTAACCAGAAAATGGCAGATCTGGCATTCAAAACATAGTTTGTTTTCCTCTAGAATTCATGCTCTTAACTACTTTCTATACCAGCAGTTCTCAACCTGTGAGTCGCAACCCACGGGACTGTATTAAAGGGCCGTGGCATTAGGAAGGTGGAGAACCACTGCTCTATATGATCTCTCAGACCTCATATGCCAAGTGTGAGGCCTGGGACTATGGAATGAAATACACCTGCTTTTAAATCTGTTTGTTGTTTAGCAGTTTTGTGACATTGGACAAATAACTTAGGCTCAGTTACCAAGTTCAAGTTCCATATTTATAAATTAGGAGTTATAAATTATAAATTAAGTTAGGTGATATTATCATGGCTCAGCAGCAGGGCTAAAATATCCCTCTTTGTCACTGTAGTGAGAAATAGAGTTATAGGGAGGTTTTATGTATACGGCTTAGCAAAATACTTATGTGCTCTTAATAAAATGTAGCCATTATTATCACGGCATCACAGATTAAATCTGACCCTTAGTGGTTTCAGACATACACAGAGGCCCCATTTTAAGAATTGCTGTATGTCCTGTCAGCATTGTGTCATTATCTGGTACTGAATAGTTAATAAACAGGTGGGTGGAGGAGTTAGGTGCTGGCCGTACAGTGAGACTGCACAGGGCCTTTCTCCCGGCCGACATCCTTGGCCCTTTGGCTGGGGCTCAGCAGACAGGGAAATCTCACCAGCTCTTGGAAGACAGGTGGGTAGAAGCATGAGCCCTCAGGCTTTTGACAATGCACTCACTGTTTTTCACAGCAAAATGACTCACCTGAGCTCTTGTTTACCCTGTTAGTTTGGAAGTTGTCCAGGCACTGTCCATACAGGGGTCCGAGCCAGGGTTTGGGGTTTATTTTCTCCCTCTGGGACACAATTGCTGTGGACTCAGTTCACTAGTTTCAGTTCTAGATTGTCTTCAAATTTGCCAGGGAAATCCCAGCTCTGTTTTTCTTCCAAGGACTTTCTGGATCCCTGCCATGGTACTTAAAGGCTAGTTCTCGAATACACATCTGACTGAGACTTGCTTCTTCACTGCAAGAAAATAGCTGTTAGACATCTATATAGAGTTAGGCTTAGGAGTAAAACAGCTGAGTTAGAACACTATTCTGCTACCTCCCTGCTGTTTGAACTTAGGCGAGTGGAGAGCTCTGAGGGCTGTCTGCTCTGTAAAATGGGAGTTGTAAATATTAAACCGTATGCATGTGAAGTGCTTAGCACAATGCCTGGCCATAGGGAAAGTTCAATGTTAGTGGCTTTATGTGAATTAACGGGGATTTTTCACTTCAGGTACTGATGGCTCTGAGACTGTTGTCTCCTTATGGAAGGCATTCCCTAAAACGGCCTATCCTGCCTCCTAGTCCCAGGAAAGTCCCTGCTGATGACAAATCCTGCCTTGGTAGGACCATTCACTTCTCTGAATGGAGAATTTCTGGCCAGCACCCCTCAAATTCTGGAGCATCCCCACCCACTCTCTTCGCCAGCAAGTTACACTGTGGTAGAAATTAGGACTCGCTGAGGCTCGACTCCTGGCCATTGTGGATGTGGTGGGCTTCAGGGGTGCAGGGAATGTGAAATCCCTGCACTCGAAGAGGCATTCACCATCTCCACAGCCTCCAGCAAGAAGGGGTGCGGGTTCTTACACAAACTGACATTACTATTCTTGTCATCAATGTGGTGACAGATAGATCTCTTTACTCCTGAATACTTCAGAGCTTTTATCCCCTAGAAACAAGGATATTCTCTATCAAAATAAGTAAAGTAACATTGCTTCAATGCTGGAAGTTACAGTCCATATTCAGATTTACCAATCGCCTTTCGTCCAGTAGGACTATTTTCCCACCTGAGGATCCTGTCCAGGATTATGCGAGACCTTTGCTTAAAGCTTCTTTGGTCTCTGTCCAGTCCCATTTGGGGTGCCACTTGTCGAGGCCTTGAGGACACCGTGCCTCCAGCCCCAACCCAGGACCTCGCTGGAGCCGGGGTGCTAGATCTCAGGCCTGGCCCACTCAGCCGTCTGGACGCGGCCGCCGCGCCAGCTTCCTCGGGTACGTCTCATCCTGGTCTCGGGTGCCGGGGCCCCTCAGAAGTCACAGACAGGGTCCCCGGAGCGAGCATCTCAGCAGCAGTCTGTCAGGCTGAGCTGGAGCAGCAGCTGCGCCTGAGGTTATTTAGAGAAGTGACCCCACAGGCGGGGAGACTGCTATGCAATAACGTCGGTGTTCTCGTCAGGTGCTCTCCTGCCCTTGAATGAGGGACCATCGATGTTAACTGATGTCCGATCCCTTCCCCAGTCCCTTATCGCCAAGGGGTTTCTCACACGTGCCTCTTACAGGTCTCCTTAACCTGGAGGTCGCACGGAGCTCATGACCAATCTCCCTGCTCGGTCCGTGCCAGCCCCGCTTCCCTGCTGTCCGGCCTGGAGAAAGAACGAAGCCACATATTCGGGGTAAAACCTTCCCTGCCATGGCAGACAGGGTGCTATTTAGGTACTGGATGAAGGCCAGTGCCTATACGGCGTCTGAAGGCCCAGGGCATCGTGTACCAGAGCTAAGAAAAGTAAATTATGTATTTTCCATAACTATTTGAGAACAAACTCATATTTTAGAAGCTAATTTTCCACTTGGCAGAGCTCTGTGCTGCCCTGAGGACAGCAGCCATAGCAAAACGAACTTTAAAACATTTCTTTCCCCCTCCCTCCCTCGCTCCCTTCCTTCCCTAGCCTCTTTCTCTGTCTGCCCCCCTCTATCTGGGCTTAAAGACCTTCCTATAAATATCTCATCTGAATAATAACAGCCAAGTATGAAAAGCCCACAGTTAAGCTGGTTCCTCCAGGGAGGGCCTGTTTTAACCATCACAGAACCCAGACACACTCCCTTTTTAGCTGGCATCAAACACATTCGAGTGTAGATATATATCATGTGAGCTCTTTGAAAAATGTTTTTATGATCATGCTTTTTCAAATTACTTAGTTATAAGTTACTTATTTACTTTAGGGTTGCTTGTAATATCTGGGAAATCCTTGTGCATTCTCTGGAATCTTATGAGAAAAGCTAAACTTAAATCGTTTCCAAATGTAATGCAAATTTCGACAAACAATAATCAATAAAGTTGACTTAATGAGGTTGGTATATCTTATAGACGCAGTAGAACCTCCCTACATTGACCCCTTCCTTCACTTGACCTAATTTTCATAGACTGGCCATGCACCATGTATCCATATTAGTACAGTAGGCCTGGTTCCTTTGAATGTTAATCAGTTTGTTACAGTCCCTTGGGTGGTCAACGTACGGAAGTCTGTATTTAGATTTTTACCCTCTTAGCTTTTGCAGGTTCCTTAGAGCACTTGAGAGCCACTGCATTTTGCATTTGTTGTTGCTTTTCAGGGTTCCTATGTTCACATGCCTTAGGCACTGTGCTGTGGGCCAAATGGACAGAATGCCTGGCCCCGTTGAGTCCTCACTATGTTATTATGACCTGTGTGTCCCTGGATGGGTCCCTCACTTAGAATCTCTCAGTTTATTTTCTCATGTAAAACTGGGATAAAAATACTACAAAGAAAGCGTGTGAGAATTATGTGAGATAACACATGTGGAGTCCCTACCTAGCTCTGCCAGATGAATGTTAGGGACTTAAACAGTGGCTATTAGTAATTACAAAAATATTAATGATGTGGAGTTATATTGTGTCTTATCCAAGTCAAGTAAAGTGTTTGATGGACTGTACCAGGTAAAGGAAAGCTACAATCATGTCTGATGGATTTTTATCCTTGTTTGATGTGATCATGTTAATTACTTGGTCAAACAGTTTCCAGGACTGTTTAAACTTTAAACTTCCACGACTCCCTGCTTTCTATAGAATCAAGCCTATAGGAGTCTTACTTAGAATTTGAGACCTTCCAGCTTTCAACTCCACTGCTCCTCCTTGCATCTGCCTTGGTGAGCTGCAAACAGCTCCCTACTTCTAGAGAACCCCAGGCCGTGGTGCTGTGCTCCTCCTGCCCAGGGGCTGCTCCCTGCAAAGCCTCTCTGTGTATTGAAGGTGACCTATGAGTTGGTCTAGTGATTGCCTAGCCCCTCTCTGATTTGTCTTCTACAGTGATATTCCCCAGACTCCAACAGGATCAAGTCAGTCCCCTGAGGATATAGTCCTGCTGCCTTTCTGTGGTCTGGAGGCCCTGCCTGCCCCAGGCCCACCCGGCATCACTCCCACCCACCTGCTGGTCTGCACTTACACTGAAATCATCTGTGGCCCTTAAACACCAGCACTGTCCTCACCTCGGCAGCCTCCTGTTTGCCATTGAAGCTATTCTCTCTGCTTAGAACACTCCCCACCTTTGCCACCACCTCCTTCCTCTGGGCAAATCCTAGATGGGCTTTACGTCTCAGAGTAAATAGTGTTTCCTCACGGAGCCTCGCCCTGACCGCTAGACTAGATTAGGTTCCTTTGATCTGTGTCCCTGGAACTAGTCAGTCTTTTAAAATCATTACTCTCAAAACAAAGCAACACAAAACAACAAATCATTACTCTCATCAGATATAACTGAGACCACACGTATGTGAGGCTTGTCTCTTCAACTTGACTGTTGCTGACAAGGAAGAAGGCAGCGGCCTGTCTTGTCCACTACTGTGTGTCTGGAGCCCAGACGTGGCTAGCCCTGACCCCACCGCCCAGCTACCTACTGTGCAACAGAACATTATTGAGCACTGCTGAATACTGACTAGTGGTGGTCGCCTATTGTAGAGGTTTTGGGGAGGGGGCACTGTGCATGGTTTATTTAGCATGTGAGCATGCAACTTGTATTTTAATATGCATGTTTTGCCTTATAAATCATATTTTTTTTGGTTGAAATTTTAAAAAGTCTTATGAAACAAGAAATCCATGTGCAGAGTAAGATCTGTGGCAGCCAAAATGTGGAAGCTTGTTGATGTACGGGGGTGGCTAAGGCACAGGGGTTAGCATTGAGGGTTGGGTTCATTTTCAGGCTCAATTCTGAGCTGAACAGCCTGGAGCAAATGATTTCACTTCTGTAGCCTGCAGTTTTCTCACCTGTAAAATGTGTGTAATACTGCTTTATTGGCCTTTTGGAGTTTGGGGGGTGTTCATAAGATCATGGATAAGTGTTTTATGAACTGTGATGAGCAAAACATAATTGTAAGCTATGATTTGAAGGTGATGGCCAGGCCCATTATGGGAGAGGGGGACCAGAGATACTTGAAGTGTTCTATAAAATTCAGACACCAGAGTAAGAAAAATTAGAAATAGACACAAAGAAAGTAAAGGCCGGAAGGAACGTTTTAAGGAATATAGAGTGATAGAGACACACTATGGTCTTCCATTTCAATAAACACAATAAATATACTCTTGGGAGTACAATACAAAATCAGGACATCATTTATAATTTAACAGCCTTTCATAATCTCCTAAAGCAAATATTTAGATTCCAGATTCAGTGAGGTCATGGAACTGTTACTGCCCAGAAGAATTTGGGTCCTAATTGATGGAGGCTGAAGAGAAGCTTGCATTTTCTCCTGTTTTGGAAACATGTTGGTTATGCCAATCTGTCCACAGAGTTTCTCTGCTGATTCACTGTAGTTTCAGCAGCCCCATTCGCTCATGCCTATAGAAGAAAGTGATGGCTTCCTACTGTCCCACTCTGCAGCTCAGGAAAGGGGTTTACTGGGTTAGCAATTCTTAGTATCACGACAGAGTTGAGAAGCCATATCCAATCAGATCAGCACCCTGGCGGGCCTGGCACCCAAGCTTCTGTCTCAGTAGCACCCACTGTGGGCCAGGATTCAATGCAGGATGGGGGAGGAGAGACTTAGTATAAAAAGTTGAAGTTTAAATCACAATGAAGTAGATAATCTAGGCAGCCCTAAAACAGGGGCAGATAGTCAAACAGTCCTTTGCCATTGCTCAGTGGGCTTTCTGGGCTTAGGAACTTCGAAGGAAAGAAGGGTTCTCTCACAGTTTCTTAGCTCAAAGGCCCTGTCCTACTGTTCTCAATTCCCCCTCTCTTCTCCTGGACAGGGCCCTCTTTAGCTGAAAATGCTCTTCCCCAAAGCCTCTTGCTCTTAATTCTTGATAAAACCAATGTGAGCCTGCTTTGCTCCATTAACATGACTCACAGAATGTGGAAACATGAAGAGATTTAAACAACCCTAAGCGCACTGCTTTGCTCTGCTGTTTATGAACTTACCTCCTTTACTGTCCTGTGAACTCTGCGAGGGCAGACCTAGGATCTCTGCTTCTAGTCAAGTGCTGGAGCCTAGTAAGTATTCAGGAGGGGGCAGTTGAACTGAAGTAGCAATTATTATTTTTTTTTAAAGCTTTGCTGATTTTATTGTTTTTTCAAAGAACAACCTCTTTGTTTCATTGATTTTCCTCTATGTTTTTGTTTTCAATGTTATTTTCTACTCTCTATTATTTCCTTCCTGCTCCTTGTTTTGGGTTTTTCTCTTCTTTTTCTAGTTTATGATGTAATCTTGAGCTTGGCAATTGTTGAGCTGCACCTCCCACTTCACGGCTGGAGAGAATGAGGCTTAGGGCAGGGGTGGAACACAAGTCTGCTGTGTCAATCCATTGCATTAGGGAGGCATCCAGAGTACGGGATGCACAGAGACCACAAGTTCAAGTCCTGGCTTCATGATGACATTAGTTGCACAGCCCTCAGTTCATTAGTTAACTTCTCAGACCCTCAGTTCCCTCATCTAAGAAATGTGATTAACCATACCTATTTTTATGGTGTTTTCACACATTATAAGTACTTAAAGTAAAAGAAATAGGAACTGAACAGACTGTATATGTTGATTATACAGTGATCATGACCCTCTGCTTTCATGTAGTGTCTGGTCACCAGACATGGCCTCTTCACTCTTTTGGGGAAACTAACCTGATCCCATCTCCTGGGGTCTCTCCAGCCCTCAGGCTGGTCATGTCCAGACCTCAGGTGCTTGGTCCCTGGAGGCAGGAGGCAGCAAGAATCTGGCAGAAGGGATCCTGCACTTGAACTTCCTCAGTCACTGATCCAGTCTCAGCCCTGACTCTGGTGAGTGACCTTAGTTTTCCATCTCAATGCCAGCATCTTAGAATTAAGAGAAAGAGGGCATATAGATTTCTTGTAGACCCTCCTTGCCCATATTGCAGATCTCCTTGATACTAGGTCCTAAATTCCCTATAAATTTCTTCTACTAATGGAATATCCCCTTACCCCATGCTCCTCTGCTCCCAGGGGCAGCCCCATCCCATTCCTGGTCGGTGCTGATTGTAACCAGAGACTTCCTTTCATTGAATTAAAACAGCTGCCTTTGAAAGTGCACTCACTTATCTGTTTTCTACAGTCATACAGAACATGACATTCCCTCTCCTATATGACACCCCAAATCCCTAGAAAATGGTGGTCATCTCTCCCTTGCATTATCTCTTCGAGGTGATGGGAAATTGCCACACGAGCTTCAAAAGGGCACTCATCTTTTTCAGTTTTACCTTACTGGATGCCTTGTATATAATAGGTGCTCAATAAATATTTGCTGAATGAATGAATAAGTGAATGAACTCCTACAACATGCTTAATAATTCACTGGTTTTCTTTGCATTCACTATCTCTAATTCTCACTAATCTAATCTCCAGATTGCCAGGAATAAATTACCACCCATTTTATAGATGTTATTCTGCACATAAAGAAGGATCCTCTCATCTTCATTTCAACTGTGATATCAATGGTCCTTTAAAAATTCAGATAAAAGGGCGGCGCCTATGGCTCATCGAGTAGGGTGCCGTCCCCATATACCGAAGGTGGTGGGTTCAATCCCGGCCTCCGCCGAACCGCAGAACAGAAAAATAGCCAGGCGTTGTGGCGGGTGCCTGTAGTCTCAGCTACTTGGGAGTCTGAGGCAAGAGAATCACCTAAGCCCAGGAGCTGGAGGTTGCTGTGAGCTGTGTGACACCACGGCACTCTACTGAGGGTGATAAAGTGAGACTCTGTCTCTACAAAAAAAAAAAAATTCAGATAAAAGTGATTCTTCTTTAAAATCCTTTAATAAAATCATTTTACTTCTAATAAATTTATTGGTAGTCTAACTTACTAAGATAGTAATTGGCTTTTTGCTTGTGACAGAAGATCTTGGATTAATAATGTGTGTTGCACTGAGTTTCTTGGTTCTGGTCTAATTGGTGCAGGCACCCAGGACCCAAGGTGGAGAGCCAGGTCTGTGACACTGGTTGGGCCTGTCCCTGGTTTTATGCTGAACTTCAACGATTTCTTGTGCTATTTGGATGATGTTCAAGTGTCTGGGCCAGTATGTCATAGCCTCAGTTACCCAGAAGGAGCCAAGAAGTCTGGGACTGACTGAGGGCTCTGGGGTGCTGACTTGTTCGTATGGGTGGGAGTACAGGACTCCTGCCTGGGAGCATCCCATATGCATACTTGACACATTCAAGGCAGAATTGCCTGTAATCCACTGTCACATCACCAGTTACCTGGCACTACTCCAGTGGGATGTTGGCAAAGGGGAGAAAGTGAGGTGTGGGCAAGTAGAAAACAGCACAAAGAAAAAAAGCAAGAGCACAAACAGAATACAGGGATTTCAGCACTATTGTCAACATGTACTGATCACCACTAAGTGGGCCACTTTGCATACTGCTCACTTTCATTCAAAGATGCTTTCTATGACAGTCTTTCTGTGAAAATGGGAGGTGTGGAAAGGATGCAACTGAAAAAAAACGTTCAAAGCAACCTGTCAGCATCTGAGAAATAGTCATGTTAAATGAACCACTAGGGGGCGATACAAGAAAGAGCAAAAGTCAGTCCATTTGGCAAAGAAAACTTGCCTTGGGGAGAGATTTTTTTAGTGTTATTTTCCAACGCTTGAAGAAATCTGAGATTGTCTAGTCTGACGCTACAAAAAAGGTAATGTTTCAAGATTTTTATTGATTTTTTCCAGGTTATTTTTTGACTTAGAGGGGAAAGATCTTCCTAAATTGTCAGGAATACTTATTAAATAAATAACAATGGATTAGAATCATGTTATGAAAAACAACAGAGTTAGAACAACAGTGTGTCTTAAAAATTTATATCCCATCCTCAAGAAACTTGAGAAACTTTGAATGTTGGTCATTTAAAATAAAGTAGGTTTTGATTAGTAATGTATAAGAGGTGACAGAGTATAAAGGAAATCTGAGAATATCTGGTTTTCACATGTAAGTGAATAGAATCATGCATGATTTGTAGTATACTGATGATACAAAGTTCTCAGGAATATAATACAGCTTCGCAGAAATTTTCTTCCTGGTGAAACTTCCTTCCAGATAACTCTTAAATCAAGGATTAAACATCCTCATCAAGGATCAGACATCTCTGCTCTGTATAGCCTTTCTTGATGCTTCTGTCTCCCTGATCAGAGATGTGGTTAGTTGCCTCTTGTCCGTCGTCCCTTGACAACCTGCTATCAGTACAGTAAGAGCATGAATTCAGAAGCAGACTGCTAAGATATGAATTCCAATTCTCACTGAGTGCTTTCCAAAAGTTACCTGGCCTCAGTCCATCACTGAAATGAAGATAAAATCAATGCCCACTTCCTAGGTTTGCAGGGAGAAGTACATTAATCAATGTATAAAATCAATGGTAGGCTCCATAGGTATGTAGGGAGAAGTAAATTAATTACTATGTGAAGCACTCGTAAAAGTACCTGGCATACAGCAGGTACTAGGGGCATGCTTGTGGGTTTCAAGGAATGATTTGATAGTAATCTCAACACAAGGTCAATTCATTACTAGAACAAACTGAAGGATTCTGGGATGAGTTGTCACTGGCTATAAAAAGTCACCTGGTCAGTGGCAAACAAAAGAGTTGAACAGTAATAGCCTCTGCACAAGAAACTCTAAATGGTGTTCAGGTCCACTGCACAAGCTTCTTTGTCTCACTTGTAGAATATGGTGATAATCAGTGAGCCAGAAATATAGGGTATTTCAATAAAAGTATAGAGTTTTATCTCAAAAATGCCAGTCAGCCAATTAGAAAAGTTCTGTCTGTAGTCACTGGCTTTCTTGCTCTGTTTTTCATCTTTTCAACTGTAGCCATCTAAAGAGTTTAGAAATAGCCTAATCATTAACTTGACTCTCTGGACAGACTGATAACCTTTCAAAAGAAGTTTTTTAATAAGGCATCTAAAACAAACACTGTATAAAGAGGTTATGGACTTCCAGAGCCAAGAAAAATGTGATCTAAGACATAGTATAAATGAAATAGAAAACATCTAGTGAAACAGAAGCTCACAGTTATAAGATAATACAAAAATCAAAGGTTCTTTCTCAAAAAACTATTTTTTCAAGCAAAAATGGACCATTTGAAAAAATATGCACTGAACGGACATCTGATCACAAATGTTAATGTCCAGTTTTACAGGCTCAAATGTTTTTATTTCCAAGTCAAATTTTTTTTTTCCAGATGGATCTTCATGGCATTTTACTATTTTCTGGACCACAGAATGAAGAGAATGTGAGACAGCTTATTAATGAAACTTTTTGATTCTCTTAATAGAGAGAATTAGGCATAAAGAAGCTGATTGATAAAAGTGTAATGAAGGAATTAAATGAATTCTTTCTGGTATTATGTTATACTCGGCTAACAAATACATCTTTCCTATGAAGACAGAAAAACAAAATGACGTGCCTATGGGGTCTTCTAACTCTGTGTTTAGCTGGTCTAGCTATTATCCTGGAGTAGTAAAACATGTCACTTTTAAAGGACAATGTCCTTATGTTCCCAAATGGCTTATCCTCAGAGGATATTACTCATGCCTGGGTTACACTGGTTTACCAAACATGGCATTTTCTATCAAAGAACTGGACGGACAGCAAGCATTAATAAATCCGAGAAAGGAGATGTACTAATCAGGCAGGGAAGCAGCTCAAAGATGTATTACCATGTCTGGGGAACATTAAATTAGTTCAATGTACAAAGTTGCAATTTTGTTTTCCTGACACCAAGGTATATTTGCAGAGAGGTCCGTTACTGAGCGTCTTCACTCTGGGGGAGTCGGAGATAAGGACACAGGGACAGGGAGCCCAGGAATGTGTCTCCATCATCTCTGTGGCCCCAGGAAGAACCCAGAGACTGGCACTGAGATGGACTTGGGGACATTTGCTGAATGAATTAAATGATTAAATAATGGCAAGATGGGGAAGGGCCAACTGGATAGAGGGTAGAAGAGCTCAGGCAATGATAGAGGCTTGAAAATACAGATGTGTTCAGTAAAATGGAGCAGGACACTGGGGGATGGGACTCTGGGATCAATGGAAGCTACACCTGAACACTATTGAATAGGTCATGGATTCAAGGCTAAGAAACTAAACCGTGGCCTCTAGTAACCAGTGTCCAGTCAGCAGGAAGCACAGGAGAGGAGCCTCATCAGGTCTTTGCTTTAAAACATGTCTCAGGCAGCTGTGGTCTTGCTGGGAGGTTCAGGATCCAGTGCGGAGTCTGCTGTCACAAAGTAAAGGAGAGAGAACAAGACAGGGCAGTGGCGGAGGAGCTGGACAGTGGGAGACGGATGGCAGAGACCTCTAAGCAACCTGCGGCCTGATTACACATGAGATGTGGACAAGGAAACACCGGGCCACAGGCTAAGTCATGGCAGACATCCATTCATTTTCTCGCCATATCTTTCCCGTGCTAGACCATGGGACGGACAACACAAGATAAAGAATAGAATTCAGCACTTGCTCTTATGATACAAGGCCCACAGTCTAGCAGGAGAGACAGATGTGTAAATAACAACAGCAATGGAATACATGCTAGAATAGAACAGAATGTATACAAGACATCACAAGAGTTTCGTGGTGGAATTGGTTTGGAAGCAGGGAATATCCATGCTCTAGGAATCCCCAGTTGTGGTGTTATAGGTTATACAGGGTGGCCATAAAGTTCGTGCTGACTATTTTAAGTTGCACGTGAACTTTATGGACATCCTGTATAAACATTTTGGGATCATTCATTTAATGACTTATTTGAAAAGCATTATTCACTGAGAATTTACACATCTGGGCTATGACAGACAAAATCCTCTGCCCTCATGATTATGGTCTAGTGGCGGAAAAAGAGACACAAGGAAATATAATAAGCAATATGTGAGACAGTGCTGAGTGCTGATCAGAGACAATAAAACAGGGGAGGAAACAAGAACTGTCCAAGGGAGGGATGGGGAGGGTTAAACTCTCAGAGAAGATGGCTGAGGAAAACCTTCCGGAGAAGACAGCTCGGGATGGCGCGGCTGAGCTACTGTTCCTGTGGCTGACACTCTGACACTAGCCCCTTGCCCTAGTTATTTCATTTCCTGAGACTGTCCTCATTCTGTCCAAGGCAAACACTTCAGTCTTGCTTCATTGGATTGGAACTTGATGCTTCTCAGAACCATCCTTGCTCTTTATGGAAGGGAGTGCCTTCGTCCTTTTAATAGCCTGAAGAGAAGGGGCAGGAATAAATCAGGACCGAGAGAGCCCTCGGTATTTTTACATACTTGGTATGCACACGCAGATACCACACTCAAGAGTCATCTTGCACTTTCTGCGTCTTAGAAAACAGTCTGGGGCGGGGTGGCAGTGGGCTTCCTGAACCCAAGGCTTCATGACCCTGTTGAAGCCTGGGCT
Organism: Perodicticus potto; assembly: GCA_963574655.1. Lineage (NCBI taxonomy): Eukaryota > Metazoa > Chordata > Mammalia > Primates > Lorisidae > Perodicticus > Perodicticus potto. Next base: position 13,900 of record CAUYRH010021922.1, read on the forward strand.
CCCCCAGGAGGGTATGGCCCTGTCTTCCCGTGGCCGGAGCTGTCCTGGGTCTCCCCAGGCTGGTTCAGCTGCTCACTCACTCAAACCCAGGTCTGATAAGTGCGCCTGCTGCCCAGGGCCCGCGTTGTGTGGTGGATGCAGAGAGCTGCACGGGGCCAGCTTCTGCTCGCTGTGGAAGGAGCTAGTGCTTGGAGGATTAGAAAGACGCCCCCCGGTCTCCTGCCCTCAGCCTCATTTTGTTCACCACTGCCAGAAGGACATTCTAAAACACAACCTGAAGTTTGTCCCCCTGCCCTCAACCCAGCTCCCAACTTTTTTCTCTTGGCTTCTGTGAGATTCCATTTTCCTGGTTGTCCTCTGACCTCACCGGCTACTTCTTACCAGCTTCCCTTGATGCCCCCACGCTTCCACCTTCTCTTCCTTTGCTGAACCCAACCTCTACATGTTGGTGAATCAGACTCCGTCCTCAGCCCTCCTCACAAGTCTCATTCTCTTCCCAGGTGGTGATGTCTCACTCTGGCTTTAAATAGCATCTATAGGTAGATTCAAGCTCTTTCTATTGAGCTTCACACGTGGATATCCCACTGGTTTTGTGGATTCCTAACATCACTGTAGGTCCTAGGCATTGTATCTGCTGTACTGATGGATAAATGGATCCTGATTAGACCCCACCAAGTCCCCTTCTTAAAGTCCTTCAAGTCTTTCAATTATATCCCCTGGCAAGTAGAATGATTTCCAAAGCCCTTGCCAGAAGTTTTAATTGCTTTATGAGCTGACCAGATTCTGTCTTTCTGAATCTCTCTCCAGATGCTTCCTTGTGCACTCCAACCCGGCCAGGATAAATCTGATCCTGACAGAGGTCCTTGCATTTCAGTCTGCTCAGCCTGGAACATATTCCCCCCAGGTTTCCAATGAGGTGCTCACAGTCAGATAACAGCCTGTGAGTTTCTCATGGGGTATGGGATTATGGAAGAGGAAGGATGACTGGGGTCTTGCTGGTTCTCTACTTGAGACACTGTCTTCTAGGTAAGGGTGCCCCCAAAGCAGGAGGCAGATGGTTTTATCACTAAGGGTAAGGGCTAAGGAGAGTGGAAGAGCTGGTGTTATCTGAGAAGCAGCAATCACTGAGGACATGATCACAGCAAGTCAGGTAAAGGCATTTGTCTCTTCCCTCTCCCTCTGTTCCATTCCAGTCCACTGGAGGAGCTGCAGCCCAGAAGGGAGAGGATCTTTAAATCAGATAGTAGGGTTTAAGTTTTAAATTAAATGGCATTGAGATTTACTTGCCAAAAGGAACTAGGAAACCATGGAATTGGTCTACCCAAGCCCAAGGCCATTCTATTCTCACCCCATGTTGCTGTCCCAGCTCAGCCCTGTTTAATTTTGTCTTGGAAGAGATTGGTTTATTTCCTTCTCTGGGGAAACCCCAGACTAAAAACAGATGTGTTGTTCATCTGCCAGAAATGGCCCATGTTTACCATCTATGTGCTATGACCCACCCTGTAAAAAGGATTTTTATATGCCTTTCTCCTATTGTAGGCCCTCAGAATGCTAATCCGGGCAAAGAAGACATCACGGGAATCACAAAGAAAGCCCAGAGCTGAGAGATACAGGGAGCTGCAGCCCCACTTTTGCTCCACAGTTGGCCAGGATGGCTGCTATCTGCAGTCTTACACGGCTTCAAAGGGTTCAACAACTAAGGTGACCAAACATACTTGCTTGCCCAGGACATATGTGCTTTATTCCTACTTCCCCAGCCTCATTATTTATGGCATTCCTGTTCAGTCTGTCTCAAAAGAATCCCATTCTGAATCAATCGACAGAGGCAACATCAAGGCATCTTTGAGCTGGTTCATGATGAGACAAGGAGAAAAGGCAGACAGGGGAACGGCAGTAGAACCCAGACAAGGCAAGAGGGACTGTCCCCTATCCTTCTTGGCCAAGGCTCTCACCAGCCACCAGTGAGGAAGTGCAGAGGCCTGCTGTCAGAATTCCTCTGGACACCGTGGACAGCTGTCACTCCCCTGCAGTTAGCAGACAGTGGGCTAGAGGGTCATCATTCCGGGGGGCGGGGGGGTAGTCATCCCTAACAAGTTCTGAGTTAAAAATCTCCTGCAGGGATTGTTAGGGAAATGCTGTCACCTCGTATGCTCCAGGTGCCTTTGGGGGCTTCTTTTCCAACTGAACAGTGAGACTGAGCCACATAAAGGGAATCAGGAGCATAACCTCATTACCATAATCCTTTTTTTTTGGTCCAACAGAAGAATCAATATACATATAACTCTGCCACTTACTGGCTCGTATTTCTTCATCACTTTAGTGCCAACTTCCTACTTTTTAAACACAAGCTCCTTTCTAAAACTCAAAATTCTGAATAAAGTCTATATGTAACAAATTACTTCTAAATTTTGCCACAGCCTTCTCATCCTCAGCAATAAATGATCTTCATGTTTAGACTTTAATACTTCGTGCTGTGAACATTTCCAAATCCTAGTTACAGAATCTGGGTAAACCCTAAATACATTGATGCCTGACATCACTTGTGGCTCATCATTCTTTCTGCATTAACACCTTGACCAAAAGGCTGTCATAGCAACTCCCAAAATGTATTAGAACATTAGATCGTCCGTAGATGTTATATGAGAAAACAAGCATTCCATGATCAAAGATGTTTATTGAAGTGCAGACTTCAAAACATTAACATGTATGTCCCGTTACTGTATGACTTCTTGGAGCTTTTAATGTGCAAACAGGCTTGGATATCCCTGATGGAGTATACAGAGGAATATTCATCCTACTTAATGATAATACCCTTCTTCTTTATGGTTGAAAATCTAGAAGGATGAGTGTTCAAGGAACACACTTTGAGAAATGTGGTTCTATTAGAATTCCTAGACAAATATGCTTAATATGTACATATAACTAATACATGTAAAACACTAATTAATAATATTCATTTTTTTTCTTTCAACTACTATGACAATTTAATACCATGCTTTCTTTTTATTACCACTGAAAACATGGCCATTTCAAATTATTCTACAATTTTCTTTTATGGTTCTATAAGTTAAGCTGTATATAGCACATGAATACCATTTTTTAGTAAATCACATTTACTTGTGAACTAAATATTATTTTGACTCTGTGCCATTGTCTACCTTTGCAAAAATTAAAATTAAGAAATCAAGGTGCTTCATAAAAGGAGCATCTATTTTTTAAAAAGTCACTTCTGGTGTAGGTATTTGGTGAATTTCTTTTTTTTAACTGAGCTAAAGCAAAAACAAACAACCCCCCTAAATACCAGACATAGAAACGGAGACCTCTCTTCTTCCTCAGGCTAGATTCCTGTTAGATTCCAAAGCGAATTGTACTGGAACTCAGAAGATTCCTGACACCCCTGCATTTCCTTGCTATGCATAGTATTTCTTACATAATTTGGAGAAAACATTTCTTGAGTGCCTTATCAGAACCATCCTTCCAAAAAGCTCAAGAAACACAAGCAAAAAGGTACCTGGAAAATGTTTAAGCGATGTTCTACTTGAATGTTCTTACAAATAGCCTCAACGCAGGTAGAGATTACCTGGGGTACAAGCACAGCAAACACCTACCTTGTAGTCCATTTCTTCTCTTCTTCCCTGAAACATTTAAAGAGAAGTGCCTAGGCTGAGGGGAACAAAATGAAAACACAGAATATGTCAAAGTCTTTCCTTTATATTTGCTGATCATCATATTGATAAAACATTCATAAAAGCCTTTTTTGCAATGCACAATTTTGGTGCATTTTACATTCTCCCAACGGTCATTTATATGTATAATCAATAAGAGTGAAATAGGATTAGACTTACAAGTATAATTATACTGCATTTATAATTATGCTGCATTTATATTGATTATAAGTATAATGCAACATAAATTATGTCTGATTATATATACCAGCAGTCCATAGAATTCCAGCAAAAGGCACCCTTTTAAAGCTGGTGAAAAAGAAGGGGCCATATTGTTTGTTCTCAAAGAAACTTTCAAGTATTTTTACCATAAAATAAGTGAGAGAGAAGTTTCCACACTGAACAATTACACATCTTCCTGAAAGCACGTTGAAAACCATGCAGAATAATTTTTGATTAGGCTGTGTGATTGTGCCAGGCTCCAAACAAGTGGTTATTCTGCTGTAACATCTGCCGAGCAATGCATCCATTGTTCTCTGGAATTTAATTCATTTTAAATTACTCCATCCAAATGATAAAACACGAGATGTGCTATACTCTGGGGGTAAAATGCTAGCATTGTTTTTAGTGTGACCACAACTGTCAGCTGGGAAGCAATACAGCCTGTTCTAATTAGTCCCTGATTATTATCTTCCAAAAAATAGCTAGATCTAGAAATGTGAGTGAAATCCTGTTAAGTTGGAGGATTGGGATAAATAATCTTGACAATTCTGGTGTGATGGCAAAGTTGGCACAGCCACAGACAAAGACTTCCTACAAAGTAGATCAGCTGTCTTTGGCAGAGAAACAACTTTGCAAAACTAAAAGCAGCTTGGGATACTGGTTTACTATAAGGTATAGTTTAATATGTATATTAATGCAGACAAATCATTTTACTGTTCAAGGACTACTGTGCAAAAGCCTCCAGATACAAGGCTTAGACTACCTGTTTAAGACGTGTTGTCACAGTTCCTAAGAGTTATACGTGGTGGGAGCACTACCATCTGGAAGCATTAAGGCATTAAAAAAAAGATGAATCACAGAAGAAAACACACACATACCATACACATAAGAATTCATATCTCCTGTATGCCACATATTTTTAATACAAACTTTTGGGAAAGTTCAGATGAAATAAAAGTCAAAGTTTTCAAAAAGGTGAAAGATTAACTTAATTACCAAATAGTCCCCCTTACTCCAAACAACGGTATGTTTTTAATTTCTATGCAAAGGTATGCCTTCAAACTGCTTAAATGATGTGATACACAAACCAGTTTTCAAAGAATAAAGCCAGTCATTTTGCAATTTCAAGAAATCAGATAAAAGACATCATATGACACATTACATACATACGCACACATGTGTGGATGCCAATGACAAAATTTGGCCTTTCCGTGTGCCACACCTTTTGGGGGCAAAACACGATTGTAAGAGGGACTTTACCCAACAAATGCAACCAGTGTAACATGGTTTCTTGTACCCTCAATGAATCC
>CAUYRH010021924.1:0-42986 GCA_963574655.1 Perodicticus potto
CACCCTGGATAGAGTGCTGTGGCATCACATCTCACAGCAACTTCCAATTCCTGGGCTCAAGCGAGTCTCTTGCCTCCGCCTCCCAAGTAGCTGGGACTACAGGCGCCCACCACAACGCCCGGCCATTTTTTGGTTGCAGCCTTCGTCATTGTTTGGCGGGCCCAGGCTGGATTCGAACCCGACAGCTCAGGTGTACGTGGCTGGCGCCTTAGCCTGTTGAGCCACAGGCGCCGAGCCAGCCTTTTTCAGTTTTTTAAAACACTTAATAAATGCCATTTTCAAACGCCCTGTGTCTTAGGGACACATCGCTGGAGGAGGCATGAACTGGCACAACCACTGAGCAACAGCAACTGAAGGTGACAGTTCAGGCCATTCTGTGGCCCAGCAACTCCCAGGCATATACCCAGCAGGAATGTGGACTTACGTTAAGACATATGCTTGAATGTTACAATGGTTCGGGGTAACAGCCCTGAACTGCAAAGATCTATCCATAAGAAAATGGACAAATTATTGGAATATGATCATATAAAACACTTCCCAGCAATGTGAACGAGTAAATTATCACTATACACAACATAGATAACTCATAGGAACCTAATTTTGAAAAAAAAAAGCCAGTCACAGAAGAGTTCTGAGTGCACGAGTTCATTTATGTAATGTTTAAAGACTGGCAAAGCCAACCCACGTTGGTAGACGTCGGGGTCGTGGCTGCCCATGGAGGGAGGAGGAGCTGAGGACGCCGGGGACGCCGGGGACGCCAGGGATGCCAGGGACGCAGCCACATCCTCATGCTCTGTTTCTTGAGCTGGTTCTGGTTACATGGGCGGCTTGTATTTGTGCAAATTCATTAAACAGTACTTTTGATCTGTGCACTTTTCCAGATGTATTTTATCATTCAAAGGGAAGTTTATTTAAAAATCAGACAAAAAGGTCTTGTGTCGGTTCCAAAGAGAGCTCTAGCTGGGGAAAGTGGAGATTCCATGGACTCAGCTTGAAGAAGCTGGAAGGCCAAATCCCAGCCCTGCCTATGTCCAGCTGTGTGACCCTAGAGAATTCCCTCTGCTCTCCCAGCTTCTCCTTCAAGATGGGCCTAACCAAACTTTGAGAAGATTTCATGGACTAAGAATAGAAGAGCCTCCAGAGCAGGTACTGACATTAGTAGGTGCCCAATAACTGCTTTTCTCTCCCTCTACTGTAAAGAAAGCCCATGGGAGCATGAGCCTCCTCCCCAAGGCTGCCCAACCCTCTGCCACTTGTTAGTTTCAGTCTCTGAAGCTCCTCTGTCATTCGTTACAGGGTCCCTAATGACCCATCATGGCCCTCCCGGGAGACCAACCCCTGGACCCCAAAGGCCTCCTCCCCAGAGTCCGCTGAATGCATTGGCACAGAGACGCTGTATTTGCTCGGTAGCATGCCAGGGCCTCGGCTCTGTGACCAGCCGCACCTCTAGCTGAGGTCCTCCCGCAGTCCTAGAGTGGGGTAGGCCCCCTGCCTCCTGGGGAAAGCCCCTCCTTCGCCAGATCTCTACTGAATCCCTTTGATCCCCTCCTAAGATATCACAAAGCCCTCTTTGACTGAGTGCCAGAAATCAATCTGGATGTTATTCCTGCCTGTTCAACCTGGATAAAGCAAGCCTGTGGCTGGACCTGAGAGGACGGAGGCCAACTCCCAGCCATCTTTGCCTTGCCTCTGTTACACCTTCCTCCTCAGAGAGCAGGATGCCTGGAGGACAGGACCATCTGCGACTGTCTGGAAACTCCAGTGGCTCCTGTGAGCTAGCACCCAGGAGGCTCAGGCGAGGCCATGAGTGCTGGACCTGGATTCCAGGAATACTCACTGCACTATGGGCCTAAGAGATCAGTAGGACAGAGGTGAGGAGACGGTCAACAGGCAGGAGCTACATCAAGAAGAGCTCTGCCTCAGGGGAAGCATGCAGACATGGATTAGTGATGCCTGCATGGGCTCAGGGGGGTGGTGGCCCACGTGCCAAGCAGGTGCCTCCCTTCTTCTGCAGCCCTGCTTCTAAGAGCCTTCTACACAAAAGGCCTATTTCCCTCTGTGTTCTTGTTCATCAAAGAAGAAGAAAGAACATTTGTTGAGTAGTTATCATACAGCAGGTGCTACAGTCAGTTCTTTATAGCTATCAACCCATTTAATCCCCACAGGAACCTAATGAGCTTGTTCTTTTCACAAATCCCATTTTACCTGGGAGGGGAAGAAGAGCTGCACACCAGCAGGTGGTGGGGTCAGAATTGGAAGCCAGGAGGTCTGGCCCACAGTCCTGACCCTCAAGCGTTCTAGACATCATTCTTTTGGGAGCAAATTGGCAAAATGTAGTAAGTGCCACAAAATAAAATAACACCCCTCCTCTCTGGCCCAGTAATCATGTTCTAGAAATCTGCCACAAAAAAAAAAAAAAAGGCGTTTGAAAAAAAGTGAAAGTGGGCCGCGCCTGTAGCTCATGGAGTAGGGCACCGGCCCCATGTACCGAAGGTGGCAGGTTCAAACCTGGCCTCGGCTGAACTGCAAAAACAGAAAACTAGCCAGGCATTGTGGTGGGTGCCTATAGTCCCAGCTACTTGGGAGACTGAGGCAAGAGAATCGCCTAAGCCCAGGAGTCGGAGGTTGCTGTGAGCCATGTGACGCCACGGCACTCTACCAAGGGTGACAAAGTGAGACTCTGTCTCTACAAAAAAAAAAAAAAAAGTGAAAGTTTAGATATGGACAGTCAGGACTACGTTATCTACAACTCAGAACTGTGGACAACTCTAACCGCCAAGAACAGTGGAGCCCTTTGGCAAATTACTCCATACACAACCTCTTCGCAGACTTACCCAGTCATTAGAAAGGCTCTTTGTGGGAGTTGCAATGCTCTACTGAAGCTGGTAGAGCGGCCCACATGCCTGGCCACCACTGCTAAAATGTCCCCGCAAAAAGGGACGGAGCCTGGGAGGAACTCCTCAAGGCTGAGGGCTGGCAGGAGCAGGGGGCTGCTGTACTGACATGGCTGCGGAAGGGCAGAGGAAGAGAAGGGGAGAGACCCAGAGAGAGGAAGGTGGTGGGGCAGAGAAGGCAGGCAGCTCTGAGGGCTGGATGTGTAATACGGGGGGGCAGCTGGCTGAAGGGCAGTGTCTTCCCTCAAAACAAAAGGACATCCTGGGCCAGAGGGGGCAAGTCCAGCCAGAGCATGGTCCAACATGAGGGGAGTCAGGAGCGAGGACAGCTCTGATCAGACAGAGTATGGACTTTGGAATCAGGGACACAATGTTGCGGCACATTTGGGGCAGACATAGAGACAGGTGGGTCCTGGGCCTGCCTGATCCCCCAGGCTCAGGGAGAGACGGTCTGACAGTGGGCTGTGCCAACAAGGGAAGGCAATCAGCCCTTCCCTGTGAGAAACGGCTTGCTAAGCCAGAGGTCACGTCATAGGATATTCACAGCGACATCAGCAAGACTCAGTGACAAATGTAAAGTCCCGTGCAAAGCCTTGCAAAACAAAGCCCGCAGGTCGGACCACAGAGCCATGAGAACAGACAGGAGGGCGGGTGCTGCTCAGAAGCACAAACACAGTGGTGAGGACTGTCCTGGGCATGCGTCTGTGCATGCAATCACGGGCAAATCTGTGCTGTCCAGAGGGACATTTCTGCTGGCGAAGGTCCCAGGCTCTGGACTCAGTCAGACTTACATTCGAATCCCAGCTCTGCAATTTAGTAGCTGTGTAGCCCAGAGTGAGGTTTACTCTCTCAGCCTCAATTTCCACATCTGCAAAATGGGTAAAGTGGGGGAGCAGGCCCCTCCTCAGGGTTGTGAGGATTCAACCCTGAGAGGTGGTGACACAATTGAGGTGCGGGCACACGCCTGGTGCAGGAGTAAGTGCCCTGTCAGTGGTGCAGGAACCAAGGGCCAGAGGCGTCTGAGTCTCAGCTTGAGCTAAACACTCAGGAACATGAGCTGGGGAGAGATTTGCAATTCAGTAAAGACAGGAGCTAAGGGCCACAGGCGTGGGACACCAGGAGCAGCTCTGTCCTAGGGCAGCTCCCACTACCCGGAGGGGAGCAGAAGGGGGGCCAGGAAGGTCAGAGCCAGAGGGTCAGAGGTCACAGCCACCCTCTGGATGGTCCTGCGCTGACACTCATGCTTTCCCTTCCTCTAGGGACACCCCTCCTGGCCCGGCCCTCAGCAAGGAACGCAGAGGAGGGCAGCAGCCCTGGCCCTTTCTTTTCCCTCTGTGGAGAATGAGTGTGAAAGATCCTGCCCTCTCAGGGTGTGGCCAGGTGGGGATGAGAGAGTCCAGAGCTTCTCTGGACCCTTGGCTTCCAGCCTCGTGGTCTTCCCCTCTCTGAGCCTCAGGTTCTTTGCCTGTATTCAGGGGACCCTGACAATGGCTGTCCCTCTATAGGGGCTCCGAACGTGGAACAGGCTGATCTACATGGCTCAGTAGGTAGACACGAGACTCTGACCCTCACTAGGAGCTGCAGGCTTTGGCAATGTTGTCTGGCCATCTTCTATAAGATGAGATCCACAGCCTCGCAGAACTTCCACAAGGCTCCAGGGCGCAGATGCACTAGAAGCGCCAGGCATAGCGGATGCTCTGTGAACCTGGGAGATACTCTGTGGCCTGTGTGGGGCAGAGAGTCCCTTTAGGACAGACCTCCCACCCAGCCTCAGCTTTTCCAGGCCTGGAGTCTACTGGGGCTGAGCCACCACACAGCCCCAGACCCACCCAGAGACACAGACAGTGATGACCATGACACTCACTGGCCCCTGTCAGGATCCTTTCCACCTGCTGTACAAATAGAGCATTTGATCCTCATGACCACCCGGCAAGCGAGATGCTGTTCTCATCCCCATTTCACAGATGAGAAAACTGAGGCCCAAGTAAATGCTCTGTATCTAACATACGGAGGGGTCACAAAGGGGTCACCCTCATGTTCCCCCACATTCGTTTCCACCCTCCTCCACTGTACAGAAGAGGGACAGAGGTGTGGGCAGGGCTGATCACATGGTTGCAGCCACCCTGGGGAGGCCTCGTGGCCAGAGCGGACAGCCAGAGAGGATGCAAACCTGGGCTGGGACTTTCCCAGAGCCACACTTGTTCCTCTGCCCTGCCTGCCTGGGGCATGGCCCCTGGGGCTCTTCTTAGTGACCCAGCTTCTCCTGGGGATAAAATCATCTTGGTTTCCAAGACTTCTGTGCAACGGCCTGAGGAACCCCTCTCAGGAACCAAAAGTACTGCAGGCACCAGAAGCTCAGGCTACGCAAGGCAGATACATCCTGCTTCTGGGGGCTCCTTCACCGGCTGGGTGGGCATGTGCTCACAGCCTGGGGGCTGTTCACACGTCAGACCTGTCCCTCACGGCTGCACACACCTGAGCTTCTCACCTCAGAATCCTGGCCATAGAAACAGGCCAGTCTTACAACTCTGTAATCACACGCCGGCCCTCATGGCTTGGACCACACTCTTGGCCTCTCACACAAACTGGGCTGTCCCTTCACGGCCTCATACACATGAACAGGCCTGTCCCTTCAAGCCCTGTACTCACAGGCCTGTCCCCTCAGGACCTTGACCACATAGGCCTGTTCCCTCAGGGCCTTGTATACATGACAGGCCTGTCCCACCACAGACCATACACAGGCCTGTCCCATCATGGCTTTGTACACATAATCCTAGCTCATCACGGTCTTGTATGCATAGGCTATTCCCTAGGGCCACGTATACAGGGACAGGCTTGTCTCATCACAGCCTTGTACACACAGGCCCGTCCCATCATGACCCTGTACACACAGGCCTGTTTCCACAGGACCTGGCCTCCAAGGGCCAGGCCAAGAGCCAAGAAGTATATCTCTGAGTCAGAAATGAGGCCTCATTAACTCATAAACAACTGTTCATGCTTTTGCACTCTTAGGAATTGGCCTCAGGGGCTGAACCACCCAAACCAAACAGGGCTGGACTCCCTGGGGAGCCCTCAGAACCTCGGGCTCTGCTCCAATCCATCCCCAAGCAGACAGATTCATCTTGCCTTCCTTCCTAGGATGGGAGACGCTGATTCTCTTCCCATGAGGCTTCAGGCCTCTTCGGACCTCCCTGACCAACACCTGCCCTAGGCAGGAAGGCGGAGAAGAGGAGCAGTGCTGCCTGGGGAGGGAGGGGTGAGGCAGGGCCATCTAGGCCGGTGACGACAGAACCCACTGAGTAGGATGAGGTAACGCACAAAATACAGGGCCGGGGCTGAGAGAGCTCCTCCAGTGGGTGAGGTCTGACAGTGTGTGACATTCCAAAGTTCTGCACTGGGGTCACTCGAGCAACACAGGGGCCACAGATTGTCAACATGAGGTCAATGCTAGACCAGCGTTTCTCAACCACATTTCCCCTCCCTTTGAAATGAAATACTAATACGATTTTGTTGAAGAGGGTAGAGATTTGGAGGCCCACATATTACTGTAAGACGTTTTTTAAGCCCCTAAGAACCAATCGTGGTCCCATCAGGAGCAATGTTACTCTGCTGGGGGTGCCTTAGAGCCGTGGTCCCCGACCTCCAGGCTGAAACCTGTTAGGAGCCAGGCAGGAGGGCTGCACCTTACCGTACTCCTGCCCCCTCAGCCCCATCTGTGGAAAATCGTCCTCCATGGAACTTAGGAACAGAGCTAGCTGCATAGAAGGAGGTAAGTTGCAAGTGACTGAGCAAAGAGGCTTCATCTGCATTTACAGCAGCCCCCCATCCCATTGCTGCATCACTCCCACCTCCCACTTGTCCATGGAAAAACTGCCTCCTATGAAACCAGTCCAAAAGGTTGGGGACAGCTGCCCTAGAAATACTACTACAACTTGATAAAGAGTAACATAATCTTAACACAATGGCAATACAATATTTAAGAGATGACATTTGTCACAAATGGAAGAATGCATTCTGTATGTCCATCACAGCTACTAAATACAAATACACGTTGGTGTGGGGAATAAAATGATACAACATAAAAAAAAAAAAACTTTCAAAAGTCAAGTTGAAGTTGTGGGATTTCTAAACGTGTTTAATTTTGATGTTCTACTGATTTTTTTTAGTTAAAGATAGAGAAAAAAACAAGGAACAAAAAGGAAAACTCCCAAATGATTGATTATAAGTTTAGAGGAGATGAGTGGCTGTCTCAGGCAAAGCAAAGGGTCACGTCCTGAGTAGGTTGTAGAAGCCAAAACTCCGAGTCAAGCGCAGTTTGGTCGCAGCAGCAGCAGGAGGGCTCCACAAATCCAAATTGAAACCTGCTGTGCTGTCACAGGCAAGTCACTCAACCTTTCTGAGCCTTGTTCCCTCACTTGCCTAAGGACAAAGAACTGGACAGCACCTGGCCAGGCTTGGCATATCCCAGGGACTTAGAAACTCCGTCTGAACTAGGGGATCACTTCTAAAATCCATCCAGACCATAGGACAAACAGCCTACAGAAACCAGGATTCAAACTCAGATCTCCCAGCTTGCTTCATGCTAGCTGGCACTACTTCCAGAATACCTTAGTTTTTTTTTGCCATTTCAAAAGGAAGGAGAACATGCCTCTTCAAACTTCCCCCAAAACTGAGTGGCCAAGAGCCAAGGGAATTAATCAAGTTGCCAACGTTGAGATATCACTGCCACCTGGTGGCAGCATACCTATGTTACTGGGGGGCAATTGTCACAAGGGGAGAGACTGCCAAGGACACAAGACAATGCTTACACCATGAGAACAAAGGTCACCATCCACCACCTGGCAAAAGGACCACACACTGACAGGCACTGTCCAGTTCCTGAGCACCCCTCTTAGGTTTTCTGGATGCTTTATTATTTTTAAATGATTCAACCAACAACCGTAACAAAAGGAACACTGCCACAATTGAATGTAGACAACGAAGTTTTCATGCCAACTGCCAGAAACCCAGGGACTCCCAGTTCTGGACTTGTTCAATCATTTGAACTCCACATGCAACCCCAGACATGTGAACTTCAAGCTTGAACTGTGAAGTCATCTTTCCAGCCTGTCAAAGTCTCCCAGAATTCTATCTTCTTGCCCAGCATCTTAGTCGCTCCTTATACCTGTGTAATATTCACAGATTTCACAAGCACTGCCTTCCAGGTGCCTGTAAGTTGCTGGTGAAGAACATGCAGGCCAGAGGGAGGCAGAAAGCAGGCCCCCCGGGGCAGGGGCCTGACCATGGCCACCTCTGAAATGAGGTGTTCTTCCCAACTTGGCAGGGATGTAGTCAGTATGTTGCCCTGTCCTGAGCTAGGAGAGAACGTGGGGCTGACACTTACCGAGGAGGAGGCAGACACCTAAGCAGTCACTGTCCCTGGTGGTGAAAATGGCCTCTTCCCTCAGGCAGCCCCAACCTCCTCCACCCAGTTAATCTTTCCTCTTGCTTGACTGTACCCCAACGGACTCCCAGGTGGTCCCTGCAGGCTCTGACACAAGTCCTGCCTGTCCCAGGATAAATCTGCACCTGGGTACACAGAGAGCCAGGCGTCAGGGCTGCTCTCCCTGTGGGAACTGAACGCTCACGCATCCGCTGACCCCGTGAGCAGGCAGGTGCCACCTCAACTTCCTGGCTGCCACCTTCTAACCCAGCTACATTCAGAAATCGACAGGTATTTTCCCACGTGACATGAGAACTGTGGTAACAACGAACAGCAGGGCTACAGCGACGGACATGATGAGCGCAGCACAGCCCCCAGCACACAGGGCTGTGTGTCTCTTCCCCTTCGCAGCCCTGACTAGGAGACACGTGCTCAGCCTGAGACTTGGCCTTGCAGGCACAAGGCGAGAAGCTGGCAGCTGACAGGGGAAGGAGGGAGTGGCCCTCTGTGGGACCAGAAATGCCACTTTCCAGGGTTGTATTTCTGTCCTCCATCCCAGCTATGAAGAGCCCCTCCAGAGGCATGAGAGGAATCCCGAGTGTCCCCTCCAACATCCCAGCACGTCACATGGCATTAAGACTGCCCAAGCCTAGACATGTGTCGGCCCTGCCCGCCCGCACCCTCCATCCCCCAGTTTACAGTTAGGGAAACAGCTCATGAGACACCAGTCACTCTCCAGCCAGACCCCACTGGCTCCTTGGGCCCATCATGTCCTAAACCAAAAGATCAGAAGGCAGAGGTGACAGGGAGGCAGGCAGGGTGCGAGCGAGAAGACGCCCACATGAGCTCCATGCCACCCTGGTCCAACGGCCAGCGTTTCCATCATCTGAGCCACAGAGCAAAACTCTGTCTTTCCGGGTGGCTGGGGGTCCTTGGAAGATCTGCCCCTGGGTCTTGAACGTGACAGGAGGAGACCAGTTCCCCTGTGAGCCAAAGGCTCTGACCATCCTGCATGGAGCTAGCACCAGGAAATCAGGCCCAAGAAGCAGACGACAGAAAGGCAGTGAAGACAGCAGAAATGGAACTCAAGTTTTTGAATCTCTGGTTAAGGTTACACTTTGCATGGCCCTCAGGAGTTACTTTCAACCCAGTATCTGGAGTCCCTGAAGTCCAGCTTCTCTGGCCCCTCAGAGTCACCCTCATTCTGAGAGGAAGTTGTCCTGGGATTCATGGGAAGGGTTCCCAACAAAAAGGCCCCGGGGGAGATGCCACTGCAGCACCACAGGGGACAGGGACCCACGTCAGAGCATGAAGGGGTGAGTGAGGCTGTCACTCGGTGGAGCAAAGTGGAAGGCAAGAGGTCATCTTCATGCCTCCAGGTAACAGACTGGCTTTAGGCCATCATGCCACTGCCTGGGCTGGAGGTGTCCACCTCAAACCAGCAACCGAGTCAGAACTTACCTTCCACTGCAGGGAGTGGAACCACTGGTCTCTCAGGTAGCTGTTGGCAGCCTGCAACGACAAGAACAGGACAGCAAGGTCCAGTCACCAGCTTGCAGCATCTCAAGGCATTTTCTAGGCCGGCACATTGGTCCCGGCCTGTGCTGTCAACAGCGTCTGCCTTATGGACCCCACCAGCCTCTGATGACTGTGCTCAGCTGAACCCATGTGCACAAAACCAAAACAGAAGGGCTCACCAGGGAGGTTCCCTGAAAACAAGACATTGCTGACATCACGTGCTTATTTTGCTGGGCACAAGTGACTTCAGACAGCTGGCACATGAGTCTTGACTTAGGGTCACAATGGGTCAGAATGAGCTGAGGGTGGTGGGAGCCTATGAGGCCTGCTTGGTACAAGGACTTTCCAGGCACCAGGCATTTGTTTCCCAGGTGTCCGCCCTCTCATCCGTCCTCACAGCAGCCCTGCGAGGGGCTCAATCACTGTGCCCATTTCACAAAAGGGGAAAAGCCGTAAGATCTCATAACTAAGTGCATTCAAGCCCAGGGCAGACTGGCTTCCAGGCCTGTGTGTTTAACCAGGACGCTCTCCTGCCAACTGCAGGAGTGGGGTAGAAAGCACCTATAGCCTTGAACTCAGGCTGACCCAGGTCAAACATCACAGTGTGGGGGGCAAAACCTTCCCTGACCCAACCACCTAATTCTGAGTCTTTGGCATCTCTGCTTTGATTTCCCATCTGTAAAATGGGGGCAACAACACTGATTTTGCAGGGGTGCTGTGAGGACTAGAAATGATTCCAGGAGACCATCTAGAACCATGCCTGACACACAGCAGGTGGTCAAACAAAAAAGCAGCTATTATTGTTACTGTTGGTATCACTGCCATTGTCAAGTTCCTCTCACTCCAGCATGGCCTGAGGAGGCTCCTCCCAGCTCTAGTGCACGTTGCCACGACTCCTGCCTCATGTGCAGACATGCTGATGGCAACTGTGATGTTAGTGCTAGGCCCCACGCGTGTGCTGGCTCACTGAGCTCTGGCCAGCACCACTGTCACCATCTCACATACAGAGGAGGACATGGAGACTCAGAAGGTTTAAAACTTTCCCAAGGGTTCACAGACGGGCGATGTGGGGCCAGGAAATGAAGCCGGGTGGCCTGACTCATGCTGCAAACCATAATGTTACGGCATCCTGAGCTCCCCACTGGCCACCCCTGGACAGTAATGCAGCGCCCATTCCCCACCAGATCCTCCACTCAGGTGACCCTGACCCTGACACAGGCTGCAGCCTTTCTCCAAGCATAAATGTCCACCTTCTGCCCCCAAGGCAAGTGCAGACGTGTGCGTGTGCGTGCACCCCTCTGTTCACAGAGACCCAGGTTATACCACAGATGACCAACCGCTGGCCCCCAAGTCATCTATAAACCATCGGCTGCTCTCCCAGGTCAAAGTTTGGAGAAATTCCTGGGCTTGAGCACATGAACCATCTCATTGGCAAGCGAGGTGGAGACTCAGGCTCCCACTGGCAAGCTCAGAGACACATTTCAGGTCCTGGACAGACTCACAGCAGGTGGAAGCTGGAATCTACCCTGCCTTGGAAGTGATTGCTGAGCTTCTAAGAGATGCTGGTTCACGTCCGATCTCTGCCATATCTAGCAGTGGGACCTGGAGCAAGTTGTCAAAGCTTGTGTCCCCGCCTGAGGCTGCAGAGACTGAGGAGGAGAAGCAGCTTGATGGCGCGTCTGTCGGGTGCCTTCCCGTTAGCCCTGACCGCACTCTTCTGGTCTCGTGACAATTCTTGTTCATTAGGATGACAAAATACACCTCGTGCTCAGGGATTGCTGTGCAGATCCCAAACAGTGAGGTAACCCACCCGGCAACCGGCAGGAGCACACACTCTGCAAACAGGAGCTAAAATATCAGTGCTGCCAGCAGATCAGCAGGGGCTGTGCTGACCTGTGTCTAACAGCAGGCTTTCCAGAATGAAAAAGCCCTGATCTTCACAGGGGCCAATTTCCACAGCCTGAACAACCCCCCTGGCTGATTCCACACACCAAGGGATGTCCCCAGACTTGAGCTGGGAAGGGACGTGCACAGTCAGCTCCTGTGAGCAGGTCAGGCTGGGATGAGTCGGCTCCAGCACTCACCTGGTCCACGACCACTGCTGGGCCTCTTATCTCACCAAGGGGGCAGGAGCAGAGGTGTTGCAGAGAATAAAAATCTCCAGAATGCCCACATCCTAACCCTCTGGATTACATCCTCTTCCATGGCAAAAGACTCTGCAGATGTGACCGTGTCAATGACATCACAGCATCCTTGTAAGAGGGAGGCAGGAGCATGAGAATCAAATAGCAGTAGAGCTGGAGCGCGATGTGGCTAAGAGCCAAGGAATGTGGGCAGCCTCTAGAAGCTGAGACGGCACGGAAATCTCCCCAAGAGCTTCCAGATGGAACGCACCCTGCCAACATCTCGATTATAGGCTGAGGGGACCTTGCTGGACTTCAGACCTCTAGAGTGTGAGCCACTAAATGTGTTGCTCTAACCACTAGCTTAGAGGTAATCTGTCTCAGTAGCAAAAGAAAACATACACAGGAAGTACAACGGGCTTGGTTCAGTACAGATACATGACATTCCAGTGGCTCTGAGGGAGACTGTGGCCCTTTGCAGTGCCTGTCAGGTGTCACTGGCTGGACCGAATGGCCAAACACAGCCAAAAAGCCAGAAGGGGGTGGAGGAGACCCATGCCCCTTCCTCTTCTGCGTCCACAGCCCCACCATGCTGCCCTGTACATATGTTCCCATGTGTGTCCCTGTGAGGGAAGAGATCATGTATGCTCTACCTGGCACTGTGTCCCAGGGCTTGGGGCATCGGGTGACGGAAAGGTGTTTGCTGAATGAATGAATGAACAAAGGAATGAATGGGCCACGAGCTCCTTGAGGGTAGGGTCTTGTTTCTAATACCCAGCCCCCATCAACGGTGCTTCTATGCCAGGCTTGGTTACATGGCATGAACCAACACGCTGAGGATGCAACAGAAGAGCAGCCGGGCGGCGAGAAGTGGCAGCCGGTGACCGAAGAAGGCTCCTTCCCCTGCCTCGGCAGCAGAATCCAACACGGGCCCGTCCTGCCCACGGCTGAGCCCCGCCCTTGCCATGCTGGGGGCCTGTCCACTGTGAGTCTTTCAGGCACCTTCCACTTCCCTGGCGGTTTGCGAGCAGTCAGAGGTCCCTGCAGGACTCTGGATCTGGTGGGCGGGGAGACTGTCTCCTGGGCGGGGCCGCGTTCGGCCCCATCTGCTGCAGGCCATCTTCCAGGCCCAGACTCCAGGCCCCGCCATGTATCAGTCCTTCTGGGGCATTCCTCCCCTGCTGGGGTCCATTCTGCTACTTGTGCACAAAGGCCCCAGTGGATCTGCAGGGACCAGTAGACCCTTGGCCTCTTCTTTCTTGAAAGTGGAAGTTGTGACGCCTTTTTCCTGAGGTCGTCTGTCCAGAAGGAACAAGCATGTCCTCGACCGTGGCTTCTCCTGGCCATACCACCAGGGCTCTCAGCATCTCCTGGGCCCCCAAAGCTCACAGTTGGGTATTTTGGGCCCTGCCTGACCGGGTCAGTTTGCCCAGCCCAGTGCTGAGCCATAGCAGGGAAGGCTGGCAGATCTCTTCTCCTGAGCCCGGCCTCCTGGGCTGGCCGACCTTGTCACCGAGGCATCCCCCTGAGCTGCACAGACCTCAGGCTTTGGTGGCCTGCCTCTCTCAACAGTATATGCTGTCCAGAAGGGGAGAGGGGACCACTGACCACAGATGCCACACATCTGCGTTCCTGTCAGCTCTGTTCTCTCAGGCAGAGCCACCTGAGCTTTCCAAGTCTTTTCTTATACAGGAGGGTGCATGCCCGCTTCCCCCTTACACCCAGCTTTCTGGACACTTCCACTCCTCCCTCTGGTTGTCTCAACTCTGGGCGGTCAACGCGGTGCTCCAGGAAGCAGGCAGGCTCTGCCGAGCAGGAGACCCCCTGTACACAGGTGTGTGACTTCGGACTCCCTGTGTGTAACACGACTTGGGAACCAACGGAGATGGCCCACGTCGATACCAATTGTCGTCCAGAGATACTGACTGGGTGCTGGGCGCTGTGAGAGGCGCCTCACACACATACCCCTCAGCTTCGAGGTGCCCATCTCCCAGGCGCGGGAGCTGGGGCTCGGGGCAGGCGGTGGCCCCGCTGCACACCTGGGGGCCTGCCCTCCCCTCAACCAGGACCCATCCTCCTCAGCTTCCCTGCAGCTTCTGGTGGCCACTTAGAGCCCTAAGCCCAGACCCTGTGCCTGCCGGACGTTCACTCATCCCACCTGCAGGACTGTGGGCAGCGGGACGAGCTGCTACCTCCCCAGGGAGCCCAGAAGCCCAGTTCCCTGGGTGAGTTCATTGCATGCAAGGCAAAGCATGGAGCCCCTGCGAGAACAGCCCTGCAGAACCATCCCACACCTCCTCCCCAGGGCCTGACCCCCGCCGGCCGCCTCCTCACTCCCCTGCACGACTAGAAGGAAAAGGGCACGCAGGCCTCCCTCCTCCCCCCTGGAAGAGGCCATGGCCTTGTTTGTCCAGAACAAAAAAGGAGGCTCTTTGAATCAGACTCAAAGAGATTTTAAGGATCAATCAAGGGGTCCCAGTCTTTGGGGGATTTACGGACCCCTTTCAGAACCTGAAACAAGCTATGGTTTCACACCCAAGTAATAACCACATTTACACATGAACACCCCCCCCCAGACACTGACAGATACACACACACAAACACACACATCACCCACATAACTGTGCAAACAGTTCTGGAGTATACTACGGTCCACGTGGTAAGGACTCAAGCTCTTCTCGGTTGCCATTTTTCTGCTGAGGGAACCGAGGCCCACACTTGCTGTGGTTGTCCCTACTATGCCTGCAGCTCTCTTCCCAATGGGAGCGTGGAAGGCAAACACAGCCAGGGGGCTTACTGTGGCCAATGAAACATGAGCTGGCGTGACCCTGCAGTGACCTGTCGCTTCTGGTGACAAGACGTGCACCATGTCACACATTCCCTTCCCCGTGCCATGGTGACCAGAAACATTCCCAGGGTGCGCATGACACCAGCACAGAGCTCCCAGCCGACCCGCAATGGACACAGAGCATGAGTGAGAAACACACCTTTGCTGTTCTCAGGCACTCAGAATCCGGGGCTGTTTGACACTGGACCATAACCTGGCCTGGCCTGTCTTCTGACCGGCTTTCGCATGCGTGTACATCTCACAGCAACACTCTGCCTTTGCCCCTACTCACCCACCTGAAATGCCATTCTCCAGAATGACCACCTTGCAGGCACCTTCCTTCCCCCTCCCCAACCAAATGAGATAATGACACCTCTCTTAACATATCACACTATCCTGTAATCAACTGTCTAGTCACCCTCCTTCCCAGAGGCTGTGGGCTCTGTGAGACCAAGGACCATGCCTGACTTATACACTGCTGTGTCCATAAAACCCGGAGAAATGTTTGTTAAATGAAAGATGAGCTGAAGTGGAGAGACAGAGGAATGGATGGACGAATTAAGAGGTGGCTAGTAAGACAGATGGGCAGACAGGTGAATAAATGGGCAGGTGGATGGACGGGTAGATTGATGGACAGACAGACAGATGAAGGGGTGGGAGGATGGATGGATGTGTAGATGGATGGAGAGATGAGATGGACGGGTAAATATATGGGTGGGTGGACAGATGGATGGACTGAGCAAGAGTACAACTATTCTGCTCCCTGAAGAAACCTCCCATGCAGACCTTCAAAAGAATTTTGTAGCCATGATACGCTTCTTTTTCCCACACTGTATTTGAATACAGCTCTAGAAATAATCATGGTGGTATTTTCCTGAATGCTACCATGTACCAGGCATAGTGCAAAGAATTCTACACACAACATCTCTGATTTTCACAATATCCGAGAAGACAAGTACTAGGTGTCTGATTCACAAATAAAGCAAATGCAGCCCAGAGCGGTCCCCCGTCGCCTAGGGCTGCACTGCTGGTGCAGTGGCGATGGGCTGCACGTCAGGCTGTCTGCTCTGCAGTCTGACAGCCATGTCCCTGAACTCCTTCAGATTCCTAGGACTTGGGACAGGCCATCTGTAAGCATTACTTGTCCACAGCAGCTGCCCTACTGATGGAGGGGCAGGAGGAAGGACTGGGCACCATGTTCCTGCCACCAGAGCCCACCCTGATGATGAGGGGGTGGGCCAGAACTATCCTCCAGAAGAGGGGCAGGAGCTGATGGGGCTGGAGAGGTTGGGATACGGGTAGGCCACAAACTGCTCCCTCCTTCCACTTGTCTGTTTTTGAAGACAGAGCCTTCTGCATCCCAGAATCCACAGCTTTTGCAGAGTCCCTAGGCTGCCCTGCAGAAGGCTGAGCCAGGACAACCCAGCCCAGTGGGAACCAGGCACAGCTGGAGTCCAGAGGGTCACTCCAAGGAGAGTCCTTTCTAACATGGGAAGTCCCCACGCCCACCCCAAGTTCCCTGGGAGATCTGGCCTACAGGGTTCTGACTCCTCCTAGGGACAAATCTTTCGAATACTGAAAGGGCCTGGTTCCAGGCAAATGCTGCCTAATTTCCTCTTCCAAACTTGCCAAGTTCTTGTCATTGTTGCATTGTCTCGAGGGGTGAGGAAAGCAGCCAAGGTGCACCGCGTGTGCCCTTCCTCCATGCCCCTTCTCCGGCCCAACTTCTTAGGGAAAAACAGCACGTGCTTTCCAGACCGGAAATGTCTTTTTCTCCAGCTTCCAGTAAGAAAGGAACCCACCCTGTCCCTGCCCTACTGCCAACGTTTAGGGTAAACAGTTGCCCGCCTCCCGCGGGACTTTCCAGAACATCGACGAGAAGAGCTGCATCTTGGAAACTGTCCCAGAAGACAGGCACTGTCAGGATCGCCTCACCTGAAGCCTTGTTCAGGGAGCAGCGGCTCTGCCCACTTTTTGTTGAAGGCGGAAACCCAATCTCAAGGCAGAAGCCCCCAAAGACGATCTGTCTGGCGTCACTCTTTAGCGCCTGCCACCCCGCCATAGGGGCCAGCCAGGGGCACCCCTCCCCCGCCCCAGGATGGCCTGGGATGGTCAGCCTCCCCACAGTGACACACTGGCAGAAAGAGTGTTAAGGGAGGAAAGACGATAAACAGGTCCTTTCTGAAACCAGGGATTCTAACAACATGGCATTAGGGGCACTCCCGCTGAAGGACGCAAAGCATCTACAAACACGCCAACGGGCCCACGAGGGATGACAGGTTGCCTCTGTCTGGCAATTTAGCCTGTGGGCAGACTGCTCAGCGTCTCGGAGCCCAGGGACAAGGCGCGAGTGCCTAAATGTCCTCTTGGCCTTCCTGGAACGATCAGGTCAGCTCCCTGAGGTGTGTGCGAGGCACTGATTCAAACCCTAACAAAGCAGGAGTTGTGTTGCGGAGGTTCCTGGAAAGAGAGGGAGAAAAGGAGAGAAGAGGAGAGACACAGAAAGAGTTGGGAGAGGTGTTCACAGGCGGAGAGGCCTGGAGGAAGGAACTTTATGAGAAAAACAGAGTGAGCAATGGCAAGAGACAAAGGGAAGGAGAGATGGGAAGAGGAGGGAGAAAGATGGAGGGAAAGTATCAGGAGACAGAGGACAGTGGACACCAGAGATACACAGACCCTGAGAGAGAGAGAGAGAGAGACAGAGATCAGACAGGCTGGGCCAGGGAAGGGACATCGGGCCCCTTGTTGGGGCCCCTGGAGCCCCTGGCATTGCCCTTAGGGGGAGAGAAGCAGAGACTAAGCAGCCTCCCTGCATTCTGAGGCCACTCCTGTGGGAAGGGGTCCAATGCGTGGAATGTGAGGTCAAAATGCAAAGTTCTTGAAGCAAGAGCTGCCCAACAGAACTTCCTTCAATGATGGAAACGCTCCTTACCTGCATGTCCGGCACAGTAGCCACTAGCTGCTGTAGTGGACAGCACAGGTTGTGCATTTTAATGCCTGTGTTAGTCAGAAGTGCTCCAGGGTCGCTCCTGACCCACCATGACCCATCAGTGCACCTGACTGCCCCTCGAGCCACACACATGCCCAGCAGGAAAGCTGTCCCTGAGGCTTGCTCTCTGTGACCTTGGCCGTGAATTCTAATTAGAACTCACACAGGGAACCAAGACAGTGTAGGCTCTCAAAGCAAAGGATCCCACCGCCTGTCACAAACAGCCCATGAACACAATCAGCCCTAAAGAAGCCCTGCCAGCCTCACCCACAGCCCCAGCCTGGGGGGCCAGGTAGACCCACCCCCAACCCCGGCCTTCCCAGAACCATGAGGACCTCGCAGCCTGGGGCTCATTTCCAGGATGACTTGGAAGCCATTTCTAGAACAAGAGAGCTAGCCGGCACCCAGGAGTGACCGTGAGGAAGGGGAGGAGGGCCAGGACAAGGATGCCGATCCACATCCACCCCTTGGCTTGGGGGATATGACAGCCAAGGAGAGACCAGGGCTGCAGGGGTGGGCTGCACCACCTGGGCTCACAGGGTAGGGTGGGGTGGGAGGCCACACAGCCGCTTCTCTCACCCTCCCTCCGAGTCGGCTCTCAACCTGGATCTGAGGACTTGCCAGCCGCCTCCTCTGCCTTCTCCTCCTGCCCTCTGGCTCCTGTTCTCGCCTCTGGCTCTGCTGTCCCAGTGAGAGGGATGCTGCAGAGGTCAGAGGCCCACCGGCCAGGTCAGTCCCCAGCTCTGACTTGAAGCTACTGCCGGATGGACACAGCCAGCCAGGCGAGTCATCACAGCTGGGCCTGCAGCCACCACCGGGTTAAAGGGACATTCCAGGCACTGCCTCCTCCCTTGCAGCCTCACTGCCCCTCCTTCCTGGGGGAGAGCAGCTCTGGTCTTCCTTGGGGGCAGGGCCATCCCTTGCAGCCCCAGGAGGAACAAGGCTCTGTTAGTGGGAGGCAGTGACCCCACTGGTAGGGAGCTGGGGGTTCAGGGCCCCATCCTCTGACTGGATGGCTCCAAGCATCTTCTCCTGCCTAACGTGCACACATCCACACGTCCGTCCAGTGTTCCCTCTACCCTTTCACAACTTTCAGTGGCTCCCTCCTGCCCTCAAAATACAGTCCTAGGCTTCCTCACTGGGCCAGTGAGGCCCGCATGATCGTGCCATCAGCCACAGGTCCGGATGCATCCACAGACCCTCTCCCCTTCAAATGCAACGAATACCCAGCTCCCTCACATCCATGTTTTTGCACCCACATCTCCCGTGCCCACAGTATGTCCCCCACTCCTACTCATCCTTCTAAACCCAGCTTTAAAGCGCCCATCTCTGGGGAGCCTGCTCTGGCATGCCCAGGCCAAATGAGTCACGCACTCCTCTCGGCTCCCAGCCCTCTAGGACTTGCCTCTATTTTAGCTCTTATTTCAGGAATCATTTATTTATGGCTCTGTTTCCCCAGAGGGCTGCAGTCTCCCCCCCAGCGCAGGGGAGAGGCTGGCTCAAAGCTCCGTGATGGCAGGAAAGTCACTGGAATGGGACACTGTCCTCTCTTTGCTGGCCACGGAACCCTTTTCTTGCCCCACCGCTGCCCTCTTCACGGTCTTCATGCTAGGTGAGCACAAGGAGCCAGTGCTGGGCAGAGAGGCCGTAGGACGAGGGTCTGGCGGGAGGGACTGAGCTGCCCATCATAAAGAAAGGAGAGAAAGGGGGCAGCTCTGCCGGCTGGAGGGGAGGAGGAAATGGGGAGGGTGAGTAAAAGAAAAACTGCAGAAGAAAGCAGCCCGAGGAAGGCATGGTTTTTGGTCCTCTAAGAGATGAAAGCAAAGAATGAGATTTTCCTTAAGAGGCTTCGCTGTTATACTCAGCTACTGAGATCAGCATTCTTCAGCCCAAACTGGTGGCTCTTAGCTCCAATGCTGGCACATGGTCCAGTGGCCCCTCAATTTGAAACAGGACTGATGGAGCATCTCTTTGGGATGATAGAAGGTATCCCTGGAGAGACAGGATTGGAAAGAAAATGCTCCTACAAGGCAGGCCCCGGAGGGCTTCCTCACCCTGGGAAGAGGAGAGATTTTCTCTAGATGAGGCATTTCTGACTTGGGGTTCCTTCAGGAAGTTAAAGTGACCCCTTAGACATGACACACCACATGTTTTGTGTACGTGCTACAGCGGCCATTTATTTTTGTAAGCGAATTCTCCTTTCGCAGTGGAACTGCCTGGGAGGGCTATTAATCAAAACATACAGCTGTCCTATCACAGGGCAGCACGTTCCTGAGGGCTGAATGACACCAAAGCAGAAACAACCAAGACCTTACTCAAGATTTTATAAAAGGTACTGAAAGGAAAAAGGATTACAAGTTCTAGAGCTTGTAGCTATAGCTCAGCCCACCTTTCCAACCACACAGTGAGATTCTGCCTGACAACAAAGTCAACAGAACCAGAACCAGAAGATGGAAAGGCGCTGAACACTCATGATATCATGTGACTCTGGATCCAGCCATTCCTCAAGTCCTCTCTTGGACATCCCAGTTATTTTAACAGTTATAGCATTAAATTCCGATTTTGTCTCATCAGCTTCAATAATGTTTGTGTTATTTCCAACCCAAAGTCCTACCTAGTACATAAGGAATATATACTCCCCCAACCCCAAAGATAGCTTATACTTCCACCAGTCTAAGACGATTTAGATCAACACGAAGTAAGGAACCCCTCACTCAAAGTAAAGTAAAGGTGGCATCTGTGGCCTATTTGTTATCTATAGCCTTCTGAGGCCTACTAACATCTGTTTGGTCTCCTTATCTGCAAAACAGATGAAGAAATGGAAATAAAATAAAACTTATTTTTCAGATTTATTAAGGGAGCAAGTAACACGTAAAGTTCCCAGGCTGTGGCAGCATACAGCAGGAGCTCAATGCATGCATAGTCCCTCTTCTTTTCTCCAGTGAGCTCCAGTTTATACCTTTCTTATACTTGGGAGGAAAAAAACACCTGAAGTTAAACAACCTTTCCTCCTGACAGTTGGCTGCCACCCTCCAAGGGAAATGAGGAGGGTGAGTGAGTGGGGATGAGGGAGCAGAAACTGCTTGTTCATGTTTATTTATCCTACCTGCAGTAAGACAGTTCCCCCAGGAATTGTGAGCTGTAAACAGTACTTCGGGGCGTTCTCCCAGGACAGCAGCTGAACGTCTTCAATCGCGCTGTAGGAGACTGAGTTTTCCATGTACCCAGTTGGCTGCAGTAAGAAAAGGAAAAAAAGAGACAAGCATTGGTTACAAGAGCAGGTGTGACATTCGCACCTCAGGAGAAGGCTTCCGAAAGCACGTCCCCTCTGGTGGCAAGCACACTGGCTGGTGCAGAGCTCAGCAGTGCTATAGACCAGTGGATGCACCATCGCTCCTAGCTGCTGGCAACCCCCACAGTGGATGTTCACCAGTGTGTTTGGAGGTGTGGGGTTGGGAGCAGGTTGGGACCACCTCAAGGGCAAAGACTGAGGGCTGTTTCTCTTACCATCTGCAGGGCCCAGCAAAAACCCCTATGCCCCCTCACTAGCAAAAAGCTACCACTCTCTTGTACCCAGAAAACTTGCAGACAGGTGTCTTCCACTCAGTAGACATAGCCATGTTCCACACCCCCACTCCCTTGCTCAATATCCTTCAATGGCTCCCAGTGGCCAGCTACAAAATACACACTCCCATCCCTGATGGGCAGGTCCTGCAGGGCTGGTCTTGCTTGTGCCTCCAGCTCCACACCTCAGTAGCTTCTCTCCCGTACCATGTTCCCCATGCTGGCCACTGACAGTGCCTCAAACTCAACCTGCTCCTGTCTCAGAAAAACCACAGCAACACCCTCCCTCCCATGGTATCCAAATTCCCCACCTCATCTCCTCATCCATACTCCAGGTCTCACCTCATCAGCACTTTCTGGGGCACCCGGCACTCTGCAGACCCCACAACCACCCACCCCTGCTCCCTCTCCAGGGCTCACCACACTGTTTGATCATTTATAGAATTATACTGTCACTTCTGTTCAGGGTCCACCAATTGTCTTTCTCATGCACCATTCATTCATTCACCCATTCATTCAACCGACAGACATTTACTTCTATTCTCTTCCAGGAGCCATGCCAGCTGCTGGGAACAGAGCAGTGAGTAAGGCAACTAGACAACGCACAAAATACCCAAAGACACAAACTACTGGAGAGTGGCAAGTGCTGCACAGAGTCCAAATAGGATGTGGTGACAGATGGCCAGAACAAGTGACAAGTGGCTGAGAACAGGAGCCACCATGCAAAGATGGAGGCAGAGTATCCAGAGCCCACAGCCAGTGCAAAGGCCCTGGGGCAGGATCAGCTGGGAGCTCAGGGCTGAACAGAGGCCACCTGGAGGGAGGGCCGGGCGAGAGGTAGGCAGGTTGCTCCCAGAGGGGCTGATAGGTCCAGCTGGGGATCTGAGTACTGTCCCAGGGGACGGAGTGGCACGAAAGCTTCAGCTAAGTTCACTGGGACAGCTGCACAGAGAACAGACTCAGGACAGGATAGCAGCAGGGGGACATGCTGTGGGCTGCGGCATGAGTCCAGGAGGCTGCCAAGTCCATCCTGCCCTTCTCACCCACACATCACCTGCCCCTCGGCAGGACCAATCCAGACAGCTGCTGTGTCTTCATATCAGCCTGCCGTTTGACATCCTGCCTTATTCCCGCAACCCATGTGCAGCTCCGTTCCCGCTATTGTGCTGTATGTGACTCAGCCCTCATGGCACATTTCATCCTGGCAGCACCAGCAAACAGGGCTTGGTGCTTATTTTCCTAACCCACGTCCAGATAGCATCACGTTTGTTGCTGACCGTCTGCCCTGCCGGTGTTTAAGCGCTATGGGAGCAGAAGGGAGGTTTCCCCGTTCTCTTCCTTGTGCCTAAACACAGCTTGACTTTTAGGCGGTAACTGTTATTTTCTTAACAAATGAATGAATAAATACCTTACTAAAATAAAGGAAACGTTTGTGCAGGTATTACCAATAATTACTAACACACTTGAGTAGATGCTTTCTATGTTATTTTTTAAAATTAAGATTTAAAAACTCCTTCAGGAAGCAAAGGCTGCTGCCCAGGGTCCCCAGAGGTGCTGAAGACTTTGCCATGGGGGCTCCTATCTCTCTGTCTGTCTCTCTCTTTAAAGGCCCAGGCAGTGCCTGCATGCTTAATACACACAAAGGCCAAACAACAGGGCTGAGGCGTAGCCCACCAGTAGGTTTAGAAAATCACTGGACCACAAAAACACATAGATATCCAAACCCTCTCCCGAATCCCAAAAGCTGAATGCTGCCACAGTGCCACAGAGGATCACCCAGATCAGCTAGACCAAGCGACAGGCACAGTCGGCACACAGGCAGGAAGTCCTAAGGCTTCCCCTTCCCACCACAGTGAGGCTGGGAGTGGCTCAGCACTCAGGTGGCCAGGGCGGGAGGCTCCAGGAGATGTATGCGGCTGCCTCCACCGGTGTGACAAGACAAGCCACCATCTGTGCCAGGCCATCTCCTTCTGAAGATTCTGCCTTAGCTGTCTTGATGCAGCCTTGATCAGAAGTTACGAACAAGGCTTTCTGGGAAAAGGCTGAGTATAAATAAAAGGTTTTTTTAAAAATGCTGAGGTTTTTTTAATTGCCTTCCCATTTTCTGTGGCAGTATCTGGCCAAAAGCAGAGTTTTTAGAACCAAAGAGGAGACCTGTTAGAGCCGCTTACTGTGAGTCCTTAGGCGAGTTACTGCACCACCCGGAGCCTGTTTCCCCCAATGGTTAGAAGAGAACTGATTTAACGGGCAGAGTTAACAGGAGCACCAAGGGAGAACACAACTGCCAAGGGCTTGGGACAGTCCCCACAGCACAGTGATGAACTCTATGAAATCAGCTATCGTGAAAGCGCTAAACTTTGTACATCTCTGGGGGCCTCCCTCTCAAAACTCACCCACGTCTGACTGTGAGCAGAACGTCTGACAAACCCAAACCCATCCTCGAATCCCCTGCGCAGACCTCATCAGCCTCAAGGAAAGCCTGGGCACCTGCCCCAGCCAAGGGAACACCACTGAATGGACAGAGAGATCCCAGGTGGTGTCCTGGGACAAGAAAAGGACATCAGGTAAAACAGAGGGGGGAGGGAAGGGAATCAAATAAGGTGTGGACTTCACAACACCTCAACATCGATCGCTGGCTGTGACAGACATACCGTGCTATCATCACATGTTAAGAACAGGGAAAGTGGGCGGCACCTATGGCTCAAAGGAGTAGGGTGCCGGTCCCATACACTGGAGGTGGCAGGTTCAAACCCAGCCCCAGCGAAAAAATAAAAAAAGTCACTGCATCACCAGTGTTAAAAGAAAAAAAAAAAAAACAGAGAAAGTGAGTACAGGTATCCAGGGACTCTGAATTACTTTCACCACTTTTCCCTACATCTCAAACTATTCTAAAATAAAATGTTCATTAAAGAAATGAACTGCTGCAGCTGCCCGTACGGTCACTAGGCAGGAACACCAGAGGCTGGCAGGGAGATGGAATGCATGGGATCGAGAGCCCCCAATAGCATTGCTCTGTGGACTCAGACAAGCTCAGGTGGGCCAGGGCCTCTGCTATTCTAGGGACTTGCAAGGGTTGAGACAGTTTCACAGATAACTGATAATTCCTTGGTAATCTGAATACGATGACTGCACCGTCAGCAGAAGAGATTCCTGCATGGGGTAGGAGACTGAATTAGATAAAACAAAAATTAAAATTTTCCTCCACTGAGGGATGCTAGGAAATCCAGTTCTAAGAGATGTGTCTGAGAGAACAAAAAGAAGATTAAAATCCGATTTTCTAAATGTGCGAGTGTAGTGGGCAGCATGGGGCGGTGGGGGTTTTGAGGACCATTGTCTATTTTGACTGCAACAGTGGTTACTCTTACAGGTTTGATAAAACTCACACTAAAAGGCAAATTTTACTACATGTAAATTACAACTCCAACCTGACTAAAAATGGCAGCACATGAATATCAAAGATAATGTGGAAGATGACAAAGAGAATAAAACCTTTCCGATGAAATCGCCTAGCGACTGCTCGTTAGCGCTCTGATGTGCGACTTCCTGATTATTTTCTACAGTGTCCAAATCGTGCGGCACGTGTGAGTGTGTAACGCCCTTTTCTGCACGTCATGTTGTGGAGGGATCCCCTGCTGTGAACTCTGGTGTTTGAGGCTGTGCAATGTTCTGCCACCCTATTACATTTTATCATGGCCTTGGCCCCTCCCCAGGGCTAGCTAGTGTCTCATTTTACGCTGCCATAAACAACTCCTCTGCGAACATCCTTGTGAAACATGTTTTTCTACCCTATATTTAGGGTTATTTCCTTAGGCCAGATTCCCAGAAATGGAGCGACTGGGACAAAGGGCAAGTGCGTATTTTATGCTGTTGCCAAATTGCTCTCATTAAAGAGACATTAAAGGGAACAGGGGCTCCCCGGCCAAGGCTGAGGGGCCTTCATCCTGGGCCATCAGCTCACTGGGCAGTATGAGGAGCGATGTCGTCCCCCAGGTGAGTTCCGGGTAGCTGCCGGGTAACCGAGTGCTGCAAATCCCGCCGCGCTGGCAAGGGTGTGCGTCAGGGGTGCCGGAGTCCAGGTCCTGGCTCCTGGGGATGCTGCCTTCCCATGGACTCGGGAGTAAGTGGCAGCGAAGTGTGCCTGTGTCCTTTTGTGCACAGGGACTAACATGGGGCTAGTTCTGGGAGGCCCACATCTGCTGGACCAAGAAGAGACATGGTCCCTCTGCCTCTGAGAGGGTCCTGCCCAGGGGCTTAACCTGGATCTCAGCTGGAGAAAGCGGGGCCTGGAGAGAACCCCCCCAAAAGCCTTCAGAGCTGACATTCCAAACTGGGCCCCTCCTCAGACCCTAGTCAGAGTGAGTGGGGATGGGGTGACCATCCTGAGGCCCCCACGATGCTGGCACAAGGCCCCAGCCTTCACCTCCCCCTGCCTTTCTGGGGATCCGGCTCCCTCCCAGACCTGCCTGCTGGTTTCCATGGGGATGCCTCTAAAAGCGAGTATGAATCATGACGTCCAGGCTGACTCAAGGCACACGTCCTGTGCAAGGGAGGAGGCTCCCAGACCCCAAAAGAAGAAGCTGATCTGGAAAATCCTTCCCTGAGTTTGTTCCTGAGGCTGGAGAACGTGGGAGGCAGTTGGGGACTGAGCAGAAAACAGCAGGCTGTTTGTGGGAGGGTTGTCTGTGACCCTGGCAGCTTACTGGAGCTAAAACCCTCTCTCCACCCATGGGAGTCACCCGAGTTGTCACACAGGTATCTCGTAGCACAGTCAGATACCACGGGGCACTGCCCCACTGCAATGAGAGATTTGCTCTGGACCCACACACACAATCCTGGGCCTCAAAGGAAACGCACCAAGCCCAACGGCAGGGGAGACCCCTCCAGCCCCGCACACAGTCGACACCAGCAAAGACAGAACTAGTGAAAGGATGCCATTACACTGTTCTTCTCGGGAGTGACACTGTGAAGTCACTTGTCCTGGAAGCGATCGGCACCTTTCCCTGCTGCATTAAAAAAATTATAGGTAAAACTCACATAACAATAAAAGCAACTGTTAACTGGTTTTAAATGTCTGGTTCAGTGGCATTTAGTACGTCCGCGATGCTGTGCAACCTTCACCTCCCTCTAGCTCTGAGACGCCTTCATCACCCCAACGGCAGCCCCAGGCCCACCCAGCCCCTGCACCACCCGTCTGCCCTCTCTCTGTAGGTGCCCCTATTCTGGACACTCCACACGACATTCATACACCCTACAGTCCTTAGCGTCTGGCTCCCTTCACTTAATGTTTTTGAGACTCATTTCACCACAGCACAAAGCTGAACTTTATTTCTTTGTGCAACATTCCAGTGTGCAGATGGGCCACACTTTTTGTATCCATTCATCCACTGATGGACATTTGGGCAGCGTCTGCCTTTTGACTGTTGCAAGCAGCCCACTGCATGTGTATCTGTTCCAGTGACAATGGACAGACACCAGGTATGCACACACCACCCGTGCCTGGCCCCGTCCCCACAGAAAAGCACGGGGCCCTGGTTAACATTTATCGAGCAGTTAGCATCTGGCCAGCGCCATGCTAAGAGCTTTATATATTGAATATTATCCTATTTAATTTTACAACAATGCTCGGGTGGAGGGGTTGTATTTATCTCTATTTTTCTGCATGCTACAGAAGAAGTAAGAGAGGCACAGAGAGGAGGGCATGTCACAGACTCACTGCTTTTAAAGGACAGAGCTGGGATTCAAGTTTACAACCCCCAAGACCGTGAGCTCCATTCCCTCCTTCTGCCAAATTCCTCTGGTTGGAGGCAAACTCCAACTTGCACACTTGTGTGCATGCACACATTATGCAGAAAAAAGCTAGGACAGCAGGGGAACCAGTACGGCAGGGGTCTCAGAATCACCCTCTCCCGACCGCTGCTGCCACCAGCCCAGCAGGTCCCCAGACACCTAGAGCTCAACTGGGCCTCCAGGGCAGAAACCCACAGACGCTCACTTGGGAAAGGCTTGTCAAAATATTTTGATGTTCTCTTTAATCCCACAAAGGGAAAGACTATGGCAAAAGCAACGTGGCTGGCTAACAATTTACTGCTAGATGGGCCAGTCTGGGCCCTAGTCCCAGAACAAATCTCCTCAAATGCCTTTCACACTCCCCCTCCCCTTGTTTCCTTAATGTAACTTAACCTACTCTGGTTGCCCCAGGGCTGTTGTTATTACTACTATCCATTGGCCAGCTGGGCTGCAACCCAGCCACCCAGCCACCCAACCACCCAGCCACGCTCTTGGTGCCACCGGGGTACAAGGGCTGCTGGCTGCAACACGTTTTCAATTGGCTCAGGAGCTGGGATCACTGTCTCCGTTTGGTACAGCTTCTCCAGTCACTCTATCATTCTCCGGATGCCAGATGAATCCTTCCCACTGCTACCAATGTACCCCCAACCCCTCCCACAGAAGGAGACAGCTCTTCTGTTGTGACCTGGGAAACCAGGGTGCCCAGCCTGTTAGAACCACGTGTAAAGTAAAAAGGCCTTGAGCCAGAAAATATCTTGTGAGAAAATCACATCCCTCTTGCGTCTTACTGGGCTTTCTTTTGTTGGTGATTAAAGTTCTTCACAGCGTAAGTAAGTCTATGTCAGCACTGCCCGGCAGGGCTCTGTGTGGTGCTGGTAATGCTCTGTCTCTGTGCTGGCCGCTGCCACAGCTGCCCGTGGGCTGCAGGGCACTTGTGATGTGGCTATTGCAACCTAGGACTTGAATGAGACATTTTCATTTAAATTTAAATCACCACAGGTGGCTGGAAGCTACATTACTGGTCAGTTCAGTTCTGCCCAACACCCTCCATTCACCTAGTAAGCATTAGTTTTCAAAACCAATCTATTTCATCCTCACAACCAGCCTTGTGGTAGGCGTTGGCACCTTTAACTGCAGATGAGGAAGCTGAGATAGAAAACTAAAAGCGAACATTTGTCTTGACCCTCCAGGCCTCTCCCTGGAGAAGAGCTGTCACCTGGGACTGAATTCACGTAGATTTGAGAAGTGGGAGGCCTCCTGTGTGCGACCCTATGTCTAGACCTGGGACAGGAGAGTGACAGGGAGGGACACAGCCCTGCAATCATGGGGCTGAGGAGGCAGAGAGGAGACAGGTGACCCATGGAGATGGCAGGAGAGATGAACAGAAATCTGTGTCCTCAGAGGGTGACACTTTTCATCTGTGCCTCCAGTCACCTCTGAAGCTAAGCGGTCATCAGGCTCTGAAAGGGAACTTGGATGGAGAACCCACCCAGGCCCCTCCCAGCCCCATGGATTTGGCAGGGGGCATAGGTACGGGTGTCCCACCGTAGCCGTGGTGTCAGGACCTTCCAGGCTGGGAGTGTCCCTTGCCTGCTCACCCACCTCCTACATCTTCAGGGTCTGTCCCACCTCTACCAGCCCCCAAACCCCCAAACCCATCCCGCCCCTGAGAGAGAGGTATCGCCAGCATCCCTGTGTCAGACCAGACAGAAAGGGAGGCTCCAAACAGGTGTGCACGTTGAGCAACCGGGCACAGCACTGGGAGAGAGCTGGGAGAGAAGGGAGAGCTCCAGGCTTCAGGCCCTGGGCTTTACCCACGAGAGCCTACAGCGGTGTTTTTCAACCTTTTTTATCTCACAGTACACTCAAACCTATAGTTAAACTTCTGCAGCATACTTATTTATGTGGATCAAAAAATAAGAGTTAACAAAAAAGAATACAATTACTAAGCTTGAACTTCTTTAGAAAATAATTTAATTAATTTTCGTAGCACACTGGTTGAAAAATCACTGGCCTAGTGAGTGAAAAACCAGGGCCTGAGTGTGACACTCGCACACCACCCTCAGGAAACGACTCTTGACAAGTGTCGGCATGGATACAGAGCAACCAGACGTTCCTAAATTGCTGGTGAAGTTCAAATGCAAAACCACTTGAGAAAACTGCATGGTAGCTCTGTTGAAGTTAGAGATACGGGGCCCACAACCCAGCAGTCCCACCCAACTTGCAGAAATGCCTACAGATGTGACCTATGCACACACGTGCAGGGAGTGAGGGAGAGATCACATTGCCATAACTTTTTACTGCATTTTTTTTTTTTTGGTAGAGACAGAGTCTCACTTTATTGCCCTCGGTAGAATGCCGTGGCGTCACATAGCTCACAGCAACCTCCAACTCCTTGGCTTAGGTGATTCTCTTGCCTCAGCCTCCCGAGTAGCTGCGACTACAGGCGCCTGCCACAATGCCCGGCTATTTTCTTGTTGCAGTTTGGCAGAGGCCGGGTTTGAACCCGCCACCTTCAGCATGTGGGGCCAGCGCCCTACTCACTGAGCCACAGGCGCCGCCCTTTTTACTGCATTATATTGTTATATCTATTCTATTTTATTAGTAGCGATTATTGTCAATCTCTTCCTGTTCGTAATTCATAAACTGAACTTTATCATAGGTGTGTATGTACAGGGAGAAACGCAGCACGTGTAGGGTCTGTTACACTCCGCAGTGTCCAGCATCCTCTGGAGGTCTCAGAACATATCCCCGAAGGTAAGGGGGGAGCAAGTGTACAGTGAAAAGCATCCAACTGTACACTTTAAAATGGGGGATCTTATGGCAAGTGAGTTATATCACAACTAAAAAAAAGGTTCTCGTGTACCTGCCTCAAGGGTGTTTGAGGACAACGAGCTCATTTCCTGCATCAGTGCTGTGCTGGGGCCCCAGCGGAGGGTGCTCGGCAGGGGTGTTGAGGATCAGGTCCTGAGGGGCTACGGGGCCCTGTTGTCTATAACAGCCCACAAGCCAGGTCCCCGCTCAC
Source organism: Perodicticus potto (assembly GCA_963574655.1). Taxonomy (NCBI): domain Eukaryota; kingdom Metazoa; phylum Chordata; class Mammalia; order Primates; family Lorisidae; genus Perodicticus; species Perodicticus potto. The sequence goes on from CAUYRH010021924.1 coordinate 30,150, forward strand.
TCCAGCTGGTCAGCAGGCGCTCACTATGCAGAGGTGATCGTGTCTAAGGTTCAAGGAGCAGGAAGAGGCTTAGCTCAAACCCTGGCCAAGTTCTTCTCTCGTCTGTGCACTACTCCAGATGGATCAAACGGAGAGGAACCTGCCGTACTGTGTGATTAGCCAGCTCCAGCAGATCGACGGTGAGCAGGACACACCAGCTATGGAAGGCCTAGGGTCTGACCCCTGTTGGTGCTGGAGGAGCAGCTGCACAGTTGGAAACTCCCCAGGCTCATCTCCCTCCTCCTGCCCAACCTCAAGCTCCTATGTCCAGCCCTCCCAGCCGTGAGATCATCATGATGGCAGGAAGACCCTTCAAGCCCCCTTCCCTGCTGCCCGGACCTCAGTGGAGAGTGCCTGCAGCTGGGCTGAGACAGCAGGCAGCGTCCAGGCTCCATGGAGACGGTTAAAGGCACGTTGTGGGCTCATTCATCACAACTCCAGCTGTGGCAGTTGTCCCCTTTTATGGCCAAATGGCTACAGAGGTTTAATAATAGAGCAAAGGACTAATATTTGCACATTCAGACCCTTCCAACCCTGGCTATCTCCGTGGGCACAGGAAGAGGGATGGAGTCCCCAGGGCACGGTATGTGACATCAGTACCAGCGAGCTCCTCTGCCACTGCAGCAGGTGACGGGACAAGACAGAGATGCCCCAGAGTCAGCACCACTTGCACGCATCAAGTCAACATGCGTGTCTGAAGACAAAGGGTCAACCCGCACTGAGCACGGACCAGGCCTCCTCCAGGCAGGCTACAGGCACCAAGTGCCCGGTCCTTCACAAGGACCCTGTCGGAGCCCTGCCCTGTAGAGGGAGATGAAGAGGTTGAGACAGCTCCACTGTGTGCTCAGCTCACAGCCGCTCCTGGCAGACACTGGCCTGGGAGGCCCAGGGTGACTCAGACACACAAGAAGGGGCTTAATAACAGGGTGGGGTAGAGGACCATGTACAAAGGTAGTAACACTGCAAAGCAAAAGGCACCATAATCTAGGAGTGCACGGTGCAAAGGGCAGGAGGGAAGGAAGGAACACTCTGGGACATGGGGAGGCTTCCCAGGGGTGAGCAGGAACAGGGTGTGGGCCCCGGGATGAGGAGGAGAAGCTGTGAGATGAGGCTCGGGTCAAGGAGGCCCCAGGAAGGGGACAGCCTCCACTGCCCTGCCCTCTCACATGTCCAAAACCTTCTCTCTGACTCCTCCTCTCTCTCTCTGTTCCTTCTCAAGCGTAAACAGTAAGATAAAGAGCAAAAGTGCACAGATATTGAGTGGATGTATTTTTACATGTGCACAACCCTGTGCACGCAGGTCAAGATGTGGAACATCCCCAGACCCCGGGAGGCCCCCTCGTGTCCTTTCCCCCCAGCACTGGCTGGATGGTCTGCTATTCCAGCATCTGTCATCGCAGACCAGCTCCGCCTGTTCTGGAACACGTGCCAATGCAGTCACGCAGCAGACACGTGTCGGTGCCTGGCTTCTGCATCCAGCATGGCATTTGAGGGCTGATCTGTGTCGCTGAGTGTGGTCCGTGTCTCTGCGTGTGCTGTGTCGCTGTGTGTGGTCCGTGTCTCTGCGTGTGCTGTGTCGCTGCATGTGGTACGTGTCGCTGCATGTGCTGTGTCGCTGCGTGTGGTACGTGTCGCTGCGTGTGGTCCGTGTCTCTGCGTGTGCTGTGTCGCTGCGTGTGGTCCATGTTGCTGTGTGTGTTCTGTGCTGCTGCATGTGGTTCATGTCACTGCATGTGGTCCGAGTTGCTGTGTGTGGTCCGTGTCATTGTGTGTGGTCCGTGTCGCTGTGTGTGGTCCCTGTCACTATGTCTGCTTCATGTCGCTGTGTGTGCTCCGAGTCGCTGTGTGTGCTCCGAGTCGCTGTGTGTGGTCCGTGTCGCTGTGTGTGGTCCCTGTCACTATGTCTGATCCGTGTCACTGGGTCTTGTCTGTGTCGCTGTGTGTGGTCCAAGTCGCTGTGTGTGGTCCGTGTCACTGTGTGTGGTCCATGTCACTGTGTGTGGTCCATGTTGCTGTGTGTGCTCCGAGTCGCTGTGTGTGGTCTGTGTCGATGTGTGTGGTCCGTGTTGTTGTGTGTGGTCCGTGTCACTGCGTGTGGTCCGTGTCACTGCGTGTGGTCCCTGTCACTATGTCTGCTCCGTGTCACTGTGTATTGTCTGTGTCGCTGTGTGTGGTCCATGTCACTGTGTGTGGTCCGTGTCACTGCGTGTGGTCCGTGTCGCTGTGTGTGGTCCGTGTCGCTGTGTGTGCTCCGTGTCGCTGTGTGTGGTCCGTGTCACTGTGTGTGGTCCGTGTCACTGCGTGTGGTCCGTGTCACTGCGTGTGGTCCCTGTCACTATGTGTGCTCCGAGTCGCTGTGTGTGGTCCGTGTCACTGTGTGTGGTCCGAGTCGCTGTGTGTGGTCCGTGTCACTGCGTGTGGTCCCTGTCACTATGTCTGCTCCGTGTCACTGTGTATTGTCTGTGTCACTGTGTGTGGTCCATGTCACTGTGTGTGGTCCGTGTCACTGCGTGTGGTCCGTGTCGCTGTGTGTGGTCCATGTCGCTGTGTGTGCTCCGTGTCACTGCGTGTGGTCCGTGTCGCTGCATGTGGTCCGTGTCACTGCGTGTGGTCCCTGTCACTATGTCTGCTCCGTGTCACTGTGTATTGTCTGTGTCGCTGTGTGTGGTCCATGTCACTGTGTGTGCTCCGTGTCACTGCGTGTGGTCCGTGTCACTGTGTGTGGTCCATGTCGCTGTGTGTGCTCCATGTCACTGTATGTGGTCCGTGTCACTGCGTGTGGTCCCTGTCACTATATGTGCTCCGTGTCGCTGCGTGTCCGCAGCTCTTTTTTCCTCTGTGATCAGCTGCAGAGTGCTCCTTCCCATGTACCACCTGTGTGTTTAGGGGTGTAGGGGCTGTTTCTGGTTCAGGGCTGCTGTGAACATACTTGTACATATTTGGGGGTGGATAAAAGCAATCTTTAGGGTAAATATTCAGAAGTGGGAGTCCTGGGGCCGAGAATAAAAAGCTTATATGTAAGCCCAAGAAACACTCATTTGCAGAATTTCCAGGGAGCCTCCTCGATAGGAGCTGCCCTCAAGTCCTAGGAAGGAAGGATTAGGATTCCTGAGTTTATAGAAAGAACGAGGCTGTCCGTGGAGCTCAAATTTCTCAAAAGATGGACCACACCTGAGGTGGGGGATTGCTTGAGCCCAGGAGTTTGAGGCTGCAGTGAGCTGTGACCACACCACGGCACTCCTGCCTAGCGACAGAGCAAGACCCTGCCTCTAAGAACAAAAACGAAAAAGATGGAGCAAACCTTTCACAGGAGACTTTTGAGACCCACAGGAGAGGCAGCAGCCTTCTCAAAATGGGACTTGGAAAGACGGAGGTGATGGAAGAATACAAACTCTGGTGACAACTCTGCTCATGTGCAAAGGGCTGCCTGCTCTGCTCTGCCATCCTCACGGTGGGTCCTTGGCAGGTGAAAGAAGGAAAGGGTGGTCTGCTCCAGTGATGAGAGCTCTAAGTAAAGGCTGTGAACAAGTCTGTTTTTTTAATACCATTGTCATGTTAACTTTAAGATCCATTCCAGTGTCACGCAGGTCTGTATCCATTTGTTGTTCTGAATGTAGGATACCAGGGATCAGTGAATTTTCATATCTTCAAAAACATATGCTAGTTGATGGTGTAATTCTGGGGGAAACGTGGCTGGTGATGGTATGGAAATGGGCACCTGCCTCCAGATCCTCACAGGCCGGGGCAGTCTATGACCCTGGTATCTTCTGTGCACTGACTCCGGCTGTCTGTATGTGGTATATGCCTGAGAACAGGTACCCTGCATCTCAATCTGCCACCTTAGCAATGTGACTTGATGCAGGCCCTCCTGTGTGCAGGACACCGGGTCCAATTGTGGATGTCCTCTCACAAACTCCTTAGAACAGCGGTTCTCTACCTGTGGGTCGCGACCCACAGGAACTGCATTAGGAAGGTTAAGAACCCCTGCCTTAGAATGACCCAAGAGGTAAGGTACCATTTGACAGCTGAGAAGACCAAGGCCCAGAGAGGAGAAATAACTTTATCTAAGTCCAGCTGCAGTTATTAATGAAGCCAGTCTTCGAACCTGCTATGACTCTAAGCAAGAGCTCAGCAAACATTTTCCACAAACGGCCAGACAGTAAATTCTTTAGGCTTTGTGGGCCACATGGTCTCTGTCATATCTGTCCACAGACGAAAGCCACGGATGATACACAAATGACCACACTGTGTTCTAATAAATCCTTATTTACAAAGACTAGTGTTGGGGTGAGTTTGACCCATGGGCCCCAGATTGCTGCTCCCTAATCTAAGCCAGTCAGGAGGGAACAGAAGTATGTGATGGATGGATGGATGAATGAATGAATGGGAGAAAGTGAGTGGGACGTGTTTTCTCTCCTTGCTTTCTTCCCAAGGCGACTTTAGCACCAAGCCCCAAGAGATGTCTCCGGTGTGTGTTTCATGTGTGTGCAGCTGAGTGGATGAATTTGCTGTGTGTTGGGTCCTCCTCAGAAACCCTGAGGCCTGTTATCTCCACAACATCCCTTCTAGGGACCCACCTTAGCTCTAACCCTAAGTTCTACGGAAGCGCTCGTTCCACAGAAATCTCCCAGAGGATGAATGTGCAGGAAAATGAAACCTAGAAGCCCCAGAGATATTCTTATCCTCTCCCAGAAACACCCAAGTCCTCCTGGGGCGGGGGAGGTGCTGGAGGTGACCCAGAGTGAGCAGCCAGGACCCTGGGCGAAGCGACCCACACGGCTCTCTTGTTCCTGAAGCGATGGGAATGAGCCAGCATGGCAGAAGCTGCACTTGGAAACCTCCTGACAGTGTAAAGAAAGCTGGGGACGGTGCCTTCCAGCAAAACAGCCTTCTAGAAAATACCATGCAAAAGGAGGGAGGGAGGGAGAGAGGAAGGAGTGAGGAGGAAAGAGCAAGCAGGATGTTCTGGTCCAACACGAGAAGGAAAGTGCGGCTCAGAGAGGCGTGGTTACTCTGCAGGGTCCCCCAGCAGCAAGGGACAGAGCTGGCAGACAGGGCTGCCTCTCATGTGCCCTGCTGTGGACCCCCCCGAGGCCCCAAGCTAGACCTGGGTGGTGAGCAGACAAGAAGGCTGGAAGCTGGGCCTGCCGCGCCACTGCCCCGAGGACGCGCACTGCGATTCACGTCCTTGGCTTCTGCCTCGGACACCCCTCATCCACGTGAGCCCCGCACCACAGCTCAGCTCACCTGCTCTGAGATCTCAGGGGACCCGGGGCAGATCCCAGCCTATCATCACACACAACATCACAGTGGACGTTGTCTTTTTACTAATATTTTTCCCTAAAGATACTAACTCAGCACCTAGAGTTCACTCCCCCCTCCATGACAGTTGAGGGAGAGAGGCAGGGTGTTCACAAGGCTGAGTGTGTAAGCTTTTCTGCAGGCTCCAGCCAATTCCACAGGACACCTTCTGTTAGAAACCACATTGCTCTGGGTCAACAGTTATGATCTGTGGACACAGGCCATGGTGGGCCTCACAGCACACGTGCCTGCACCGTCCCACACAGACAGCCCAGGTGTGTCCAGCACGGGGGGGGGGGGGGCAGGGGGGGTCGTGGTGAGCAAGACCCATCCCCGCCCACAGACTGGAACACTACGTCTGCATATACACGTCCAATGAATTTCAGAAATAGCTAGATGCCATTGTTATGAATATGTTTGTTGAAACTGAGACAATATTCTGGTATCAGAATATCTTCATGGCATTTTACGTCTTTTCTCAAATTGTGCTGGTAAAGAACACGGGCTTGGGAGTCAGAGAACCTGACTTCACGGCTCAGTTCCGCCTCTCACTGGGTACCGGGCCCCGTGCTGGATAGCAAGTCAGTCTTCTGAATGATGGGAATGAGCCAGCACGACAGAAGCCACATTTGGAAGCGGCTTCTGAAGCCTCAGTCTCCTCATCTGTGAAATGGGGGTGACAACAGGACCCAGCTGACAGGCTACTGAGGGACTGGATGGCAGGGTGCAGGTGCCCCACGCAGGCGCACAGTTGGGCCTACTGGGCGCCACCATGAAACAGCATCCCGGGCGTCACAGGGTTTCCCTTGTAGTGTAGAGACAGACAGACAGACAAGGCAAACACACAGGATGGTGAGTGGTGAGAAGCGTGAGTGAAACAGACAAGAGTGAAAGGGCATGGTGGGTTCAGGCAATTACAGAGGGGCAGCCAGATTACGACAGAGGACGGTGGGGGGAATGATTAATCATGGCAGTGTCCATGCTGGGGACACCGGGGGGCCTGCTGCTCAGGGTTTCCCAAAGTAGAACACCCTGCCCCGAAGTGAGGCCACTGGAAGGTGACACGGCGAGGTCGAACGGAACAAGCCTGCTACATGCACGGTTGGGATGTCTGTCCCCTCCGAGTCTCCGCTGAATCCGGCCCCCAGTGCTCTATGTGGGGGACTGCTGGGAGGTGTTGGGGTCGCGAAACCAGATCCCTCATGAATGGTGCCCTCCCCGGGATAACGAGTGAGTCTCACTTCATTAGCTTACAGAGGGACAGCTGGTGGCACCCACGCCTCGCTCTCTCCCCCCCTCTCTCGCCATGTGACACGCTGGCTCCCTTTCACCTGCAGCCTTGATTTGAAGCCCACACCACAAGCAGATGCTGGAGCCAGGCTTGTACAGCACAGGCCAGATAAACGTCTTTTCTTTAAAATCACCCCGCCTTGCGTATTCCTTTACCGCACTGCAAAACAGACTAACCGAGCCCCTCACTGCAAGGGTCAGAATTTAACAGTGAACTGCAGTTGACAAGTCTGCCTGAAATCTCTCAAAAAGGTTTCATCTGTGAACAGGGAAAAAGAGAGAAGAAAGGCGTCTGTCCCAAAAGATGGATTTGTGTTTTTTTTTCTGGCCAGAAAACAGAAACATCCCTTTGTGCCACCTCAACAGAAAGGCCAGAGGCAGCCACACAGGCTGGGGATAATCAGCCCATCGCTGGGGTCCAGAGAGTCTCACTCTGCTTATTCCCAAGTGCCTCATTCCACACGGTGCCTTAGGTCTGAACAGCCTTGGTCCTCCTGGAGGCAGGCAGGGAATAATCTCAGACAATAAACACTAAAGTTCTGGGGACACAGGTGCTGGCAGCCTCAGACGTGTGTTCCCAACAAGTGGGAAGTCCCTGACTGCCCTGTCTGGGTCTCACCTGGGGCTATAGCTTCCACGGGAGGGTTTCTAGCATGCGTGACAAGGAAATTCAACCCCTCCACCTACATGCTGGCTGCACAGACCTGCTGCTATGTTTCTAGGGACAGATGGGCCAGAAATATCCCAGGACCTGAGCAAGCTCTCGATCACACCCAGAGGATCAGGTGGTTTCTCTGTGATTACCAAGAAATCTCTGCTCCCCAGAGGCAAGGGGGGAGGGAGAGACAGGCCCAGCCACTTCAGGAAGCCAAGTGGGATGGAGGAAAGTTCTGGAGTACACACTCAAAGACTAGCTGGGTCCCCCTCCCAGCTGTGCAGCTTATCCACTGGGTGGCCTCCCGTGGCCACTGCTAGGAGCTTCAGTTTTGTCACAGGTAAAATGGGGCAGAGAACAGTGTTAAACTGGAAGAGCTACCGTGAGGGTTATGCTGAGCTGTGTTGCAGCCTGGGACTCGAAGGACTTTCTAAGTGCTGGGTCTGGCTGCACGGATGCCCCCTGTGTGCACATGTGACAAGGACACAGATTTACCACTTCACTGATACTGCCCACCAGGTGGGGTGAGGTTGTTCACATCTGTAATCCTAGTACTTTGGGAGCCGAAGGCAGATGGATTGCTTGAGCTCACAAGTTTGAGACCAGACTGAGCAAGAGTGAGACCTCATTTCTACTAAAAATAGGAAAACTAGCCCTGAGCATAGTGACACATGCCTGTAGCCCCAGCTACTTGGGAGACTGAGGCAAAAGGATCAGTTGAGTTCAGGAGTTTAGGGTCGCTTAAGGTCACGGCACTTTACCCAAGGAGACACAGTCGAGGTGCTCTCTCAATAAATAAATAAATAAATTTCTGCCTACCAAACAAATACACTTACAATCAGCGGAGAGAGTATTACAAACATTTAACAACTGACAGAGCATAGAATAGGTCAGGTAGAGTGGACCCCAAATGTAAACCTGGCCCCTGTCCAGGGCCTCCACTGGACCCTGCGTGTGGGAACAAGTCACGCGTGATCTTTTTCATAGACAAAAGAAGACCCTGCATCCTTGCCCATCAACACCATGTAACTGGTGTTACGGACTCAAAATGGATTTATTTTATCAAAAAATAACCACCAACCAACCACACAGGTTTTATCTCCCAGAGTCTGTTCTTCACACTTTTCAAAATTGAGAAAATAGGTCCCAACAGACTCACGTGAACAGCCTGGTATTCTGGAACACCCCATATTTGAATCTGGCAAACTCTCCTTTCTGGTTTTCTATCTTCTTATCTCCTTTACCTAATTTTAAGCACCCACACAGATCCCTCTCCATTCACTTGTCAAGTATTTTCCTGAAGAAAACACTAGTCTGGAGTCCCTCTCCGTCCTCGTGCAGGAGACACCGGGTAAGCTGACGGAGTGAGCTGGAGGCACTGCCCCGTGATTGCTCTGCTACCGTCTCTGCCCCTCGTTCTCCTGTCGTGCCCACGCACTAACAGTAATGACCCGCCCCCACTTCCCACAAAGGAGAAGCCATGGCGGTCTTTCCTCTTGGGGACACAGGCAAGGCATTATTTTAGCCACATCCATAAAAAGCATTTCTAAACTTCTGTTGTCAAAGTAGTGGTAAAAAGCTGCTTTTTCCATTTCAGCACCCCATTAAAAGGTTCCCAAATCCCATCTCTGAATGAACCTGGTAAGTCAGGTCTGGAAGACAGGAAGGTAGGTGTGGGGCAAGGCCCACCCACACTCCCAATCCTTCTGGAAGACAGGATTGAGAACAGGGGACAACATGGCAAATCACAGAAGCCAGCAAGAGGGGGCGGTGCAGTCTGAGCATGAGGATGCCATCCGTTTGTTCGTGGGGTCATGCATCCACTCAACAAACGTTCGCTGACAGCACCTGTGTGCCTCTAGGAGCTCCTGGGGAGGGTGGAAAAGACCAGGCCAGGATGAGTTGGGCGCTGCGACGGGGGCCCTGACTCTCTAAGAGCGACCAAGAGGAAGACGGCCACCAGTTCCGTGCAGAGCAGAATCTTGAGACATGAGCAGGTGCTTGATAGGCCTGGGAGGTGGAAAGGCATCAAAAAGGGCAGTGCCAAAAACATGCCTAGGATGGGGAAGAGCACAGTGCCTGCCACATGCTGCAGACGAGGGCAGGGGCCAGAGAACACACTGAGGGTGGCGTCTGGGCCCAGAAGTCTTCACCCACAGCCACCAGAACTCCATCCACAGAGAAAAGTATCCCTTTCCTGGACAGAGAGGCAACAGTCCCAGGGACATCTTGAGGCCAAGTCAAGAACAGAAAATCATCTCCTGGCATCAAGTCATGTGTTGATAATTCAGATGACGGATGGTGCTGGGCGAGCCTGCCTAGGATGGGAGGGTTCCTTTCCAAGAGCAGGTCTCCCGGGTAGGATGAGCCAAGTCGAGTGTCAGGACACGCTGGCATGCTCTTGACACGGCTCCATGGCCTCGGCCATTTCCACAGTAAACTCTGACTGCTCTAGATAAAAACTGGGTCATTCTCGTGACAAAAAGGATGATTTTATATATACGCATTTACTGAAATATACAAACACTGCCTCACACTCAGCTTGAAATAATCAATCTAAACACCGGATTAAGAGTGTTTCCTGAGCCTCTGACTCCCATTTAACTCATTCATCAAGTATTAACATTTGCTGAGTGCTTCCCGTGTGACATGAAAGTACTTTCAGTGTGTTCTAGGTGTTGGGGACACATCATTAAACAGAACAAAGCTCCTGCCATCACAGAATCTTCCCTCCAGGGGCGCACTGGCACTCAGTGAACACTGTACCAGTGGAACCCACACCCTGTCCGAGGGGTCTCAGGCCAGGCTCCCAGGCCTGGTTTAGGGCTACACTCAACGTCCTGACCCTTGACTCCAGTTAGTCCTCAAGGTCAGATCCGGCAACTTCTGTCCCTTCAACTCATCACACCATTGTCAACCCTCTGCCCGAGCTCTGCCTTCTCTCATTTTTCTTCTGGAATATTGCAAATGCTTCTCATCGGGATTTCCTGCTTCTAGCCTTACCTTGTTGCCAGAGTTTTCTTCCTGAAACACAAACCGATTGTGTCGTTTCTCTGCTCAATGACTTTTCATAGCCCTGCTGTGCCTACAGAAAAAATCCAGCCCCCGGGCCTGCTAGCTCCCTATGGGTTTCAGACACTCAGGCCTTTCCCAGAACCCATTTGAGGAGGGGGTATCCCCAAGTGCTTCTGCAGAGACAGAGAGGTGAGGGGATTTTGGGTCCAAAGACAACGCATATCCTCAATAAGCCTCAACTGGGGGTGATGGTGAGAAGGACAGCGAGGCAATGGGTCTGCTTTGGGGCCTTGGCCCTCCCTTTCACGTCTCTAACTGTGAGAAACGAACGGCAACTTTTCATCCAGTGCTGGTCATGCTCTCCCTACTCCCAATGACTTATATTTAAAAAGCAAAACTGGACCCTGATTGAGAAAGAATTCAGATCCAGCCTAGGGTAGTAGTTCAGTGAATAACAAGAACAGATCGGTGGCTGACCCTACTCAGGGTTGAAGAACAGAGCTGCCTTTGCTGCCGTTGGGGCCACAGCTGTGTGAGGGGCCCACGGTGGACCTGTCGCATACATGAGGCCCAGGACTTTCCCAATGCTGCCACGATCAAAGGGGGACAAAGGGCCAGGCAGCCAGATGTCAGCAGCAATCCATCTGCAGCCCAAGGAACAAGTCCCTCTTTCACTGCCCGACCAAGCGGCCACAGTTAGCGTTAACGGCACCAGAGCTCACCCTCTCAGTGCCAAGGCCCTTTAGAAAAACTTTAACAATTTTAGATGGATACACCCCTTCTTTCCTTGCTCTGAACAGCCCTCCGGACTATCCTCTGCCCTTCTCCTGCAGAGCATGTGAGGGCACAATGCCACCACCGGGAGCTCCCGGAGCTGTAGACAGCTGCTGGCTCCTACACTAAACATCCCCAGCTGATGCGCACTTGGCATCTTCATTTTCTTTCCGTCATTTTTTCTCTCCTTCCCCCCGATATCCAGCTGTCAGGCACCCCTGCCCCCTGAGGATGGCGGGTCAGTTCATGAAAGTCCCCTTGTGCAACTTTGCAGCATCTGATTTCAGGGTCTCAGAAACCCAAGCAATACACTTGTCAGGACTGCACCCAGTGTGGGGGTGGGACCCTCCCGGGAGTGCGACCTGCGAGCGGGGGTGTGGCAGCTACTGCCCCTTTAGGACACTTTCTCCTGGGGGTCTGCTCTGGGCTTAGTGTTTGGGACTGATGTGTTTGCCAGGACGTGGCCTCTGAGTAAGTGGGATGTTCCTGTGATAACCGGAAACAAGGCCCACTGCCTTCACTTCTGCCTCTTAGGGCAGGCCTGTGAGCCCACAGGACCCCTGGGTGGTCCCCACCCCTTCGGCCCTGCCTGCCCTCTCAAGCTCAGTGTGACCAGTGGTTTTTAAAAGCATGATGCCTTGGCTCTGTCAGCTCAGAGAGACTGGGGACAGGTTGGTAAGCTGGCAAACAAACATTCTGGGGAGGAATTTCCCAGAGCTGGGGCGGAGCACATGGAGGAGATGCCCCTCTGGGGAGAGGTTTCTGGGCCCACGGGAAGAGGCCAAGGGCTCTGAGGGTCAGACTCGCCCGGTTCCAATCCCCGCTCTGCCACTCCAGAATGGTTTGACATGAGGCAAGTGGTTCTGTCCCTCTATGCCTCGTTTTCCCCTTTGTACCCACCTCAGGGTATTATTCTGAGGATAAAAGAAGGCACTGTTTCTAAAACACTAAGCTCAGCTACCCCCTCCTGGGTCAGTTCACTTGCCTTGTGCTACTTTGCAGCTTCTGGGTGTATACATGAAAACACTGAAAACAGGACTCAAAACTCATACAGCCAGGCACCACACAGCAGCCTTTCCATCAACAGCCTGCATAGACCACGGCGGCCCACAGATTATACAGACTGCATAGACCATGGCGGCCCCACAGATTATACAGACTGCATAGACCATGGTGGCCCCACAGATTATACAGACTGCACAGACCACAGCGGTCCCACAGATTATACAGACTGCACAGACCACGGCGGTCCCACAGATTATACAGACTGCACAGACCACGGCGGCCCAACAGATCATACAGACTGCATAGACCACGGCGGCCCCACAGATCATACAGACTGCACAGACCACGGCGGCTCCACAGATTATACAGACTGCACAGACCACGGCGGCTCCACAGACTATACAGACTGCATAGACCACGGCGGCTCCACAGACTATACAGACTGCATAGACCACGGCGGCTCCTCCACAGACTATACAGACTGCACAGACCACGGTGGTCCCACAGATTATACAGACTGCATAGACCATGGCGGCCCCACAGATCATACAGACTGCACAGACCATGGCGGCCCCACAGATCATACAGACTGCACAGACCACGGCGGTCCCACAGATCATACAGACTGCACAGACCACGGCGGTCCCACAGATCATACAGACTGCACAGACCACGGCGGCCCCACAGATCATACAGACTGCACAGACCACGGCGGCCCCACAGATCATACATACTGCACAGACCACGGCGGCCCCACA
>CAUYRH010021925.1:0-13105 GCA_963574655.1 Perodicticus potto
TAGGAATACTTACCTAACAAAAGAGATAAAGGACCTCTATAAAGAAAATTATGAAACTCTAAGAAAGGAAATAACAGAGGACATTAACAAATGGAAGAACATATCATGCTCATGGCTGGGAAGAATCAACATTGTTAAAATGTCTATACTTCCCAGAGCAATCTATCAATTCAATGCCATCCCTATTAAAATACCAACATCCTATTTTCAAGACTTGGAAAAAATGATTCTGTGTTTTGCACGGAACCAGGGAAAACCCTGTATAGCTAAGGCAGTTCTTAGTAATAAAAACAAAGCCAGGGGTATCACCATATCAGATTTTAGGCTTTACTACAAGGTGATAGTGGTTAAGACAGCATGATACTGGCACAAACATAGAGACATAGACATTTGGAATCAAATAGAAAACCAGGAAATGAGATCAACAACTTACAGCTTCCTAATCTTCGATAAGCCAAACAAGAACGTCCACTAGGGGAAAGATTCCCTATTCAAGAAATGGTGCTGGGAGAACTGGACATCCACATGTAAAAGACTGAAACTGGACCTGTGCCTTTTTCCACTTACAAAAATTGATTCAAGATGGATAACTGACTTACATTTAAGGCATGAAATGATAAGAAAGAATAGGAAAAACACTGGATGATATCGGCCTGGGGAAAGACTTTATGAAGAAGACTGCCATGGCAATAGCAACAACAGCAATAATAAACAAATGGGATTTAATTAAACTGAAAAGCTTCTGTACTGCCAAGGAGACAACAACCAAAGCAAATAGACAACCTACCCAATGGGAAAGGATATTTGCATGTTTTGAATCAGACAAAAGCTTAATAAACAGGATCTATACGGAACTTAAATTAATCCACACACACACACAAAAATAAAAAGCAATCCCATACATTGATGGGGAAGAGAGATGAACAGAACCTTCTCTAAAGAAGACAGATGAATGGCTAGCAAAGACATGAAAAAATGCTCATCATCCCTAATTATTAGAGAAATACAAATTAAAACCACCCTGAGATATCATCTAACCCCAGCGAGAATGGCCCATATCACAAAATCTCAAAACTGCAGATGCTGGCGCGGATGTGGAGAAAAAGGAACACTTTTACACTGCTGGTGGACTGCAAACTAATATAACCTTTTTGGAAGGAAGTATGGAGGAACCTCAAAGAACTCAATCTAGACCTCCCGTTTGATCCTGCAATTCCATTACTGGGCATCTATCCAGAAGGAAAATAAATCTTTTATTATAAAGACATTTATACTAGACTGTTTATTGCAGCTCAATTTACAATTGCTAAAATGTGGAAACAGCCTAAATGCACCTCAACCCAGGAATGGATGGGCAAGCTGTGGTATATGTATACCATGGAATATTATTTGGCTATTAAAAAAATGGAGATTTTGCAGCATTTGCATTAACCTGGATGGAGGTGGAACACATTATTCATAGTGAAGCATCACAGGAATGGAGAAGCATGAATCCTATGTATTTGACTTTGATATGAGACAATTAATGACATGGTGGGGCATGGGGGAAGGGTAGAGCAGACAGAGAGAGAAGGAGGGAGGGGTGAGAGAAAGGAAAAGGAAAAAAAAAAGAAAAGAAAATAGTGACTAATTTTCACACAAATTGGATTTAATTTTGACCAAGTATATTACTTGAACTTTAATTTTTCATTCAACTTGTTAATATGTTGTTTAGGATATTACATCCTCATTTGTAAGTGAAATATGTTTGTAATTTTCCTTTATAATGATATATTTTTTCCAATTTTAATATCAGGTGAAGTAGAATGATTTTGAAGTATTTCTTCTTTTTCTATTATCTATAAGATTTGGTATGATCTGTTTTTTGAAATTATCTTTTATTTGTATTTATAAATATTAGTTGTCTATTTTTTGAGACTTTGAAAAAAAGAATAATAAGAATAAGTTAACTGATGACTCCATACTGAACCTCAGAGTCAAAGCATTCTATGATAGACATACTCCTATCTGACAATGTGAATGTTATTTTTTTTGCATTGTATTATTATTATTGCTCAATAAAAAAAATGTAAAATCCAAGTGGAGAGAAACTAATGAGGCCCTCGCAGTAATACCAATAAGCTGAGAAAGTTGAAACTTGCATGCGTGAATCTGAAAGGATGCTGCTGTCTGTGTATCTCAGAAGTGAAATAATGGACCACCACATAGCCTACCTCAAAACTTTTGTAGTGACTTACGTACCTGGCACTACCCAAACCTAACTCCTGCATCAATTTCTTTCTCCATCCTGAAACATGTCCCAATATCGTCTACCTGAAAAAACAGAAAAGAGGCTCAGAGCCTGTAGCTCAGTGGCTGGTTGATTTGAATCTGGCCCCGGCCTGCCAAACAACAATGACAACTACAACAAAAAAATAGCTGGATGTAGTGGCGGGGGCCTGTAGTCCCAGCTACTTGGGAAGCTAAGGCAAGAGAATCACTTAAGCACAAGAGTTTGAGGTTGCTGTGAGCTGTGACACCACAGCACTCTACCGAGGGTGACATAGTGAGACTCTGTCTTAAAAAAAAAAAAAAAAGGAAGAAAGAAAAGAAAAGAAAAATCCTTGGACCTCACATTCCTCTCTCATTATCTGTTCACTTCTTTTCACTCCACATCTTAAAAGGCTATCAGTTAATGTCATCTCCACTTCTCACTTTAGTATTCAACCTATGTTAACTGCATTTGCATCAGTACCACTCCACTACTCCTTATTTTATCAAGGTTACTGATGACTGCCATGCTGCCAAGTCTAATAGTTACTAACTTCCTTGATCTTTCAGCTGACTCTTTCCTCCTTTGTGAAACACTTTCTTCTCTTGGCTTCTATAATGCTCCTCTCTGCTGGTTTGAGTTCTATTTGATAAAACTTCCCTTCTCAAGCAACAAGTTATCAAAGTGCCTCAAGGATCTCTCCTATCTCCTTTGTTACAGATGCTACTACAAATCTCATGTACTCCATGGTTTTAAATATTATCTATAAGCCAGCAACTCTCACATAATTATCGCAGGCTGACACCTACAGACAGGTATTTCTAACTATCTAATCTCTATTAAATATGTAACACACATCTCAACCTTAATGTGGACAAAGAGAGCTCATATCTCTTTACATCCCTCAATAAACTTGTTTTTCTCTGGTATCTCTGTCTAGTTAATGCACAGTCATCCAGCAAACAATTTATGATTTTGTTCCCCATCAACAATTTTCGGTGTAATTCATAAACAATACCTGTTGAGGGCACTTCTAAGATGTGTCCTGAACCTGACCACTTCTCATTGTCTCTATTTCTGTTGACCTCATCTAAGCCATTGTCAGCTTCTGAACTTCTTAGCTTGATAGTTTCTGAATGTTTCCTCTGCTTTCACTTTTGACATCTTATGACCCACACTATAAGTAGTAGCTGATGTGATCTCTTAAAAATTTAAATCTGATTTTATCAATCCCCCCTTCTTAAACTCCAGAAAATCTTTCTATAGCAATCAGGATAGAATTCAATCTCTTTGTCCTGCTTATAGTGCCCACTTTCCATGACCTGGCCTCTGCCTACATTTCCAGTTGCACTTCATGTCTTTCTGCTTCCAGAAGATCCTGCTTGGGATCTTCTTCCCCCCAGATCTTTACCTGGCTGCTACTTATTGCCGTGTACACTTGCTTAATTGAAATTTGACCACTTTGGAGAGAACTCTTCTGCCCATACAGTTTAAAGTAGCCATCCAGCCTTGATCTATCACATCAGGTCTCTAGCTGCCATGTCTCTTGTGTATGGGTTTGCTTGTTGTCCTCCCTCATCTGTGAGGTAATGTCCATGGAACAGGTACCTCTTTTATCTTGTTTACTCCAGAAAACAATTTCTATAAACATGCTTGACACAGAGTGGCTGCTCAGGGAGTATTTACTTATGAGTAAATAAATAAAGGACTGAAGAAATAATTGCCCTGTTGTATTCATGGAGGTTTCCAAAGATCACCAAGTCACAGTGAATCTTTCTTTTACTGAGATCTCCGATAGCTCTTAGCTTTGACAGTAGCCATTACAGTATTCAATGTAATGAAATTACATTGGATAAGTAAGTTATTAGCATTGTGAAGTTATAATTTTAGCAACTTCAAAAGCCACAAGATAATTAAAAATATGTACAATATACACAAATGATAGTATACGATACATTCCATTGGGCTTGGGTAAAAAACTTCCCTGCTCAGTGATACGTGAAATTGCTTTAGCTGGGCAAAGCTTTTCATTCTAAATCAGAGATCATGTTTAAAGATAAAAATACCTGAGAAGGGTTTTGGTGGGCAAGCATATATTTGGCATGGGCAGAGGGGGTGGGGGGAGGCCACATAGCAGGACAAAAGGAGCAGCTTCTGTGTGTGGATCCTGTTGCAATTTTTATTCTGGTGTGGAAGTAAAAACTTGGGTCGTAAAAATTATATAATTCTGAATTGTTCATAAATAAAGACATAGTGCTATGTTATGCAACATAACTGTCTTTAAGTGCCTTCCTTTCCTTTTTTCTGTCAAATTTTGCTCCTCTCTTGCTCAAATATATTATTTTCTTTTTTTTTCTCTGGGTCTTGATATTCCCTTTCTTCCTATAAATTTTATAAGGCTACTTGTTATATGTGAAAAAACATTTCTCTTGGGCTTTTCTTTGCAAAATCCCTCTCTTGCAAATTTGTTTTAAGAATTATGTTTGACCAAATTTTTTGAAAGCAGTCCCCTAATAAAATTCTACCCCCCAGGAGAAGGCACGAGAGATGGCTCAAGGAAGAAGAAAATGAAACTGAAAGCCATTAATATCTCATCCGGGAAGCTAACCTTCCTTCCGACTCATGTTTCTGATTTACTTATTTAGACTCTTTCCTTTCTTGTCCTTCAACCACAGTCCCAGTGGACAAGGGCTGTCCTTCTTTATGTTTTCAAAAGCACCTTATTTATAAGAGCACCTGTTTTGTTCTCGTTTTCTAATGTTATCTGAATTGCTTACCTTACACATATTTTCTCACAATGATAAATATCCAAGCTATCCTGAGTCAACATCTATTTTCAGCGAGGGACACAGAGTTAATGTTAATTCAGTTGTTCAGAGCACAGAACACAAAACCCGAGATATGGATCTAAATGTAGTAGTAGCACATCCTTACTTTGTACCTGAAATTGAAATTCAAGCCATATTTTATCTGGAAACCTTTATTTTATATGTAAGTAAAAGAAAAAAGGCAAGGTGAGAGTTGAATTGAGACTCTAAAATACAATAAAAATAAGTGTTAATAGAATCAAAGAAGATAAGGCACATAAATTCACTTTGTAATATTTATTTGTATATAAAGTAATAATGTATTATGCTGACAGTCAATTTTTTCATCTTCAGACTAGATGATTGCTTTAATCTTTCAGAGAAAAAGGTTTCAAATTTCCTACCAAATGGAAGAGGGGGAAGTTGTTAAAATATAACTGATTTCTTTCCTCTGTATAATTCTTGTTGGAGGTTGCTGCAATTTGCTAAAGCAAATAGATGCAGAATTTATTCACATATATTCCTAATATGTTTTGATTATTATATTATCCTTATTTCTTTTAAGCCAGTCAAGTTCATATGTATCCAGTTTATGTTCTGTTCTCATAAGAGAAAATTATTAACCTATAAAAATGTGTCATTAATCAATAACACATTGATTAATGTTAATGTTGTTAATGGAAATCAATTAAAATTGTTCAATTTATAATTTCAAAAATACCATACATGGTATTAAAACCTTCATTGTTTTTTCTGTTTATCTCAGTTAAATGTCAATGATATCTCTGGGAAGGAAGGCAGAAGTATTATACCCATTGGGGATGAGGCCAACTGAGGACCAGGGA
The DNA here is from genome assembly GCA_963574655.1 of Perodicticus potto. Lineage (NCBI taxonomy): Eukaryota > Metazoa > Chordata > Mammalia > Primates > Lorisidae > Perodicticus > Perodicticus potto. The sequence continues at coordinate 5,904 of CAUYRH010021925.1, forward strand.
GATGTACAATTTAGGATTACAATCATTGCTGTCCTGTGAAATGCTTTAGAACCACCTCTCTGGGTGGGGGTGAGGGTAGACCCCAGAGCCCTGATTTGTACCCTTTCCCAATTCTAATGATGTAATTATTCCAATCATGGCTGATTTTCAGTTGTCATTGTGAAGGCACTGAACATAAACCTGGGAAGACATATACATAACTGGTTCTTGCAACCTTAGCTCAGCACTCCACTGTACCTTTCTTTTTTCCTAAAAAAAGAAAAGGAAGAATTCTTCTGGTGTATGGTAGTGTGTTACAGAACACAAAAACATCCTGACCTACAGAAAGGGCTTATGATGTATGGGGGCAATGGTGGCTCTCTGGCCTCTGCAATAGAATTAGAGGGTCTCCCTCCCGAGTGCTGCCCTTGACCTCCCTCAGTTACCGATAACTCCTAATGCACTTAACTTGGTTCAAAGTTGAACTCCAAAGGGAGTTAGTTTGATTGGCTTAGTTGGGTTCATTGCTCAGGACCAAGAGCGTTGAGGGCACAGATCCTGTTGTTGGGGCCTCACCCTCATGTGCCAGTTGCAGTTAGAGAAGCAAGAATCACCATGTCCTTGGAGCTCCCCTTAGTTAAATATTGGGTGCTGACATGTTGCCCAGAACCCATGGACCTTCTTCCTGTCAGTACAACATGCCCCCACACTGAGACCAGCCTTCTCAGCATCCTACATCCTGGACATAAATTGTGAATCTAACCGTGGCAGTTACTCCCTGTACACAACCACTGGGGAAGAGGAGAGAAGAGAAAGAGAACTTCTATTTTCAAATGGGGAAGAAAATAAAAATAGAGACTTTCAGTTAAATGTATAGAATTGATTGCACATGTGCCATTCTGCCCCTCCCCAAATCCAAACAAAGATAACAACTATAGAGATTTTGAAAAGATAAAAGCTTGCAGGAGGGGGGGGAAAGAGTGGAGAGAACAGCAACACAATTTTGGAAGCTAGAAAGGAAATAAGCAAGTGGTAACTAAATTAGCAATTCAGAGGAAATTGAATTATAAGCTGAGGAAGGAAAGCCAAGCCAAGTTACATCACAGAGGTTCACAAATGGAAGTTTTTGGAAACAGAAAGCATCAGAGACCTCTGAAAATGGGGTTTGTGTGGGGTTACATGCAGAAAGAGTGTCTGCAAGTATTTCTGAGAAGCAGGTTCCCAGGCCTCCTTCCTCACTCCATTTCAAAGTAGATTCCAGCTCTTCTCCCTGGCAGAAAACTAGAGGTTTATTCTATAGAGAATCTGAAGCAGAGGAAATCCAGTTTTGGGAATTCCTGGCTGAGGAAGTGGGTGCTGAAAACAAGGGCATTAAAACCTCCCAATCCCTTTCAATGTCTGGCTCTAGAATCCTTGCAGCTAGGTTTCTCTCTACCCTTGAGGAAGAGAAAAGCTGCCCCTTACAGCTGAGAATTGCCCTGGCAGCATTGGGATGTTGCTGGCATGGCTAGGAGTGGGCCGGCTGCATGGACTGTGACTAGGGTGGTCACATAAGACTCTATGCACAGCAGAGCCCCTGGCTTGAGTTTAATGCTTTGTAGCTGCCATCTTGAAATTCTGAACCATTAATAAATGAGAATTTCTGCTTAATAAGTGAAGCTGATGGGACAATGCAAGTGTACCAGGGGCTTGGCGCCTTGGCCAGTTGTGGATCTGCCTCCCCAGAATGGGTTCTCTTGTAGCCCCAAGCCCTACTCACGCCTACACCCGCACCTGCTGCTACCCTGTCCCACGGCTGAATCGCCAGCTTCAGCTGGGAGAGGCCCCCATCACCTTCAGCAGGCACCTGAGCACAGCTGTGAGGAGGGTACTGGGGGTGAGGAGCAACTCTGACAACCCACTTACCTGTCTCTGTCCAGGTCCCAGTAGAGAAGTTGCAATGTTTTGGTAGTGGCGGAGGGTGAGCAAGATTTCATGGCTACTGGGTGCGGTGCCCTACTTCCTTATTTATTTATTTTTGACTATGATTTTCTTATGTTCCTTTAGGAATTGTGAAAATTCTTGAAATCTGAGATAAAGATAGTTTTTTCCTAGGCAAATTTAACTGTGCTTTTTTAGGGGTCTAGGGTGTTGCCCATCTATATTAAATGTTTCTCAAGGAGTGTGGTGTTGGCATTTGGGGTGGGACATCTCTTCACTGTGTAGATTTTGTGTCACTGTTTCTACCTGCAAAATTCCTGTAGTGTACCCAGTAATTATGAGGACTCTGAAACATCCCAAACATTTCCAAACACCACCAGTTAGGAGATCTGCTCACTGGATGAAATCCCTTGTTGTCAATTAAATTTTTGCCTTAAGGCTTTGGGGATCTCATGAGGATTTTGAATTAAGGTTTGATGTACTCATGGGAACCAGCTAGGTAACTAAATTTTCAGCGGCTATTTTTCCTCTCCATTCTTCCCAGAGCCAGGCTGATCCCGCAGCAGCCTGAGTCTGGGAGTGGAGGACGTACTGCTTGTTTTTCCCTACCTGGAATTAGATTGTAGCCTTTTGGGATCTCATCTTCACCTGGACCATCACCTATTACATCCCACCTGGAGCCAACCCTATGCATTTTATTCTTTTTCCTATATCCCTTGAGGCTGTGCAAACTAAAACTCAAGTATGTCTGGTTTGGCAAAAGATCCTACTGAAAAAGCTGGCTCTAATGTTCTTCTGACCTCAGTTTCTGTCCTGAAAATTGATTTCTTATGTGTGTTTTTTTTCTTTTTCTCTAAGATTCTAGTCATTTTCAGAACCTGGAGCAGAATAGCAATCTAACCTCCCCTATATAAATCTTTTAAAGAAAGCAAATCACAAATCTTTTACTTTGATTAGGAAAACATGGTGTAAAACATAACAGTCATTTTATGATAAAGGCAAAGAGAGAACATGGGATTTGGGAATAATTCTAATAGCTTAGTACAGTACAAAAATGAAGTGTTTTGGAGCCTGACAAATTGGTGTTTGAATCCCTGCTGTACCACCTGTCATCTTGGTAAGTTACTGAAAATCTTTAAACCTCAGTTTCTTTCTCTGTAAAATGGAGCAAAAATACCCACTTCTCCAGGTGGTTGAGAGGATTAAAGATGGCATAAGCCAGTCCTCTGCCCTTCTCTACTCCAGTTGTCAGGGCTCCCCAAGTGCCCTAACTCATTGGCCTCTTCTTTTCTTTTTCTAAATTCTTGCTCTTCATTCATTTTTTGTAGTGGGTCTATCAATGAGAACCAGACACACTTGGGGGCCAGATTAAAATTCAATTAAATTTGTAAGGACAAGTTCAGTTACAGAGTGAATTTAAGCATATCTTCAAAGATAGCAGTTAGACTCTTAGAAGATGCCCCAGTTGTCAATGAACAGGACACTTTCCATTTTCCAAGCACCCAATAGATTTCCTCAGACATACAGAGGGTGTCAAAAAATGAATACACACTGTAAGAAAGGAAAAAAAACTGTATAAAGACTATAATAGTCAATATATCTCAATAACAAAAAGATGCATATAAATCATGTCGAGCACCTCTTGTAATTGCAGAAATCAAATGAGAATAGAGTATTACAAATTTGTACAGTTTTTTCTTTTCTTAAAATGTGGATACTTTTTTTTTGGCATGCTTTGTATATCATAGTGGATGCCATTAGCTATTTTTAAAAAATGGCCATGGCTCGGTGCTCGTAACACAGTGGCTACGGCTTCAACCACACAAACCTCACCTGGGCCTGCTAAAGAACAATGACAACTGCAACAAAAAAATAACCGGGTGTTGTGGCGGTGCCTGTAGTCCCAGCTACTTGGGAGGCCAAGGCAAGAGAGTCGCTTAAGCCCAAGAGTTTGAGGTTGCTGTGAGCTGAGACGCCATGGCACTCTACTGAGGGTGACATAGTGAGACTCTGTCTCAAAAAAAAAAAATAATTAATTAAATTAAAACAATAAAAAAAAAATAGCCAGAGTTCTGTAAATAGAACCATAAATAATGCCACCAAGAATCTCTTTGTGTTCATTAAAATATGGAAGAAATAGATGAATCCAGTTTGCTCTTATAGAACCAGAGTGAGGGAAGTTCAGGACTCTGGAACAGAAATCAGAATTGAGATATTCAAAAATGGAGAACTGCTAGAACGGGGTGAGTAGATGGAAATGCTTTCAGTGCCAACTGGGTTTGTGCTAAGCTATTGAGAACAACTAGGAAATTCTGTGCAGTCACAGAATACGCACTTAACCTCTGAATTATCAGACTTGGTGGAGATGGATATAGACACAGAATATTGTGGCGATGCTGTCTGCCACTCCACCGAAGACTGTGGACTCCTAAATGAGAATGAAATGGGAGGTGAATCTGCTGTCAGCTCCAGTGATCCTGTGAGTCTCTGTGTAAACATCTCAGGCTACTGAAAATGATTTCTGTTTTATAGATATGTTATTCATACCGAATGGCCTTTAAAGGCAAGTCAGCAACTTCATTTGATGTCAAATTAGCGAAACAGAAATCTGTAGTAACATGAGAAGAAATTTGGCCGTGTTTTACTTGGGGGAAGGAATGTCTGCCTTTGCTTGGGTGATTGTCAAGGGTCATTTTTTTTTCACATGATTCATGCCTGGAAGACTGACTTTAGAACCTGACCAGGGTACAATATAATTCTACTGTGATTAAAATTTATATTCTTTATAAATCAATACACCATTTTGATTAATAAAAACAAACATGTTTTTATAACCACTATAAAAGACTGAACATAAATTAGAGGAAATTAGCCAATAGCTGAAACAATCTACCCTCAAAATCATATGAAAACCCTCTGTGCTTCTCAAATCTCAATCTAGGCACAAGGATGTTTATCCAATATTAAGATTAAGCTATAGCTACTATAAAATAAACGTTGGTGCATCTAATTATAGCAGGCCATGGGTAATGTCTTAAAGGATATATCAAATCTCACAAAAAGAAATTCAGAATCAGAATTTTTCCTGGCTAACTAACCACTGTCCAGGAGGTAGAGAAGGGATTTTTTTTTAAGTTCCTATTACCTATCAGATAAATAATGCATAGACTTGGCGAGCATACAATTGCAGCAAAAAGAGGTGAATCATTCTGTGGAGTATTTTACCTACTTTGTGGTAGATTGGACACTCCGGCTGTACAGAATTGTCCTCCTAGGAGGCCTTGATTGAAGCTAGCAGGTACCACAGTATAAATCCTAACAGGAACAATGCAAACTACGAAACATGGACCAGATGCCGAAAGGTTCTGCAGCAATTTGTTGTTTGAAAGGATGTATCCCATATAATTATAAATGTTGCACTAACCATCTGTTTCAATATCATGGCATCGTGTTGTTGGTCAGCATTTAAGAATGAACAATTTTGTTTTTTTGATGAACACCATTTAGGTTTATCCGGACATATGCAACCCTAATGGTAATTTAATTCAATATGTTGTGTGTCTAGAATGTGAACAGCATGGTAGTAGACAGTGGAAGACAGATGTGAAAAAAGAGTCCTATTGTCAAAGTGTTTGCAGGCCAGCAGAGGAGAAAAAGAATGCATGTAAATTTCTCTCTGAGGTGGAGCAATGGGATTATCTATTTAAGATATTTATTGAACACCCACTATATGCCTGGCACTATTCTGACAGCTGCAAATAAAAGCAGGAGACCCAGTCCCTGCTCTTAAGGAGGGTACGATAAGGGCACAGGGGAGAGCAGGAAGAGGCAGGGCCGTGGAGAGTAACAATACATGGTTCCAAGTGCTATCGCAGAGACAAAAACCAAGATATGCTGGGTGATGTGGGGAGAGGCCGTGCTCTATCCTCCACTGGGAGCATCTGGGAAGGCTACCCAAAGAGTTGACAACTGGGCTGAGTTCTTTATTACTGAGCATAATAAACCAACTAAGGAAAGAGAAAGATGGAAGAAAGATATGTCAGAAGAAGTAAATAATAGACCCAAATATCACATCGACAAAATATAGGCATGAGAACAGGTGATGTGTTCAGGATCTGTCAACGTGTTTAGTGTGGCCAGTGTTCAGGGGACATGGCAATAAGAGGTGGGATGAGAAAGGCCAGCAGGAATGATCATGACCTGTGTGCCAACTTGACTGGAGGAACTTGGGTTTGGCTCTCTGGTGGGATTTACGCCTGTCATCGCCAAATGCGTACATTGGAAAGGTGAATTTGGCAGCTGAGTGGAGAATGGCAAAGATGAAGGTAAAGTTGAAGGTGAAGGGTGGTTAAAATGCTGTTGCAGGGGTGGAGGGGAGAAGGGATGTGGAACTGACTGTGGCAGAGTCGGTGTAGAGGAGATGAACCCCGGGTTAGGTGGCTCCATCAGGGTGGCCAGCAGGAGAGGCATCGTCTCCCAAGACCCAGACTACAGGAGGAACTTACTCAGACAGGCAAAGGAGAATTTTGGTCTTGAACCTGGGGCATTTGAGATATTGAGGAACAGGTACATGGTCTCCCCAGGGGGCAGATGAGCCCATGAGTTCAGGGCTCTGCAGAGTGGCTGGGGCTGGGGAGCACTCATCTGGGAGCTCTCTGCAGTGACTGGAGCTATGGGAGTTCTCGAGAGCACATTTCTCAGTGAGGAGCTATGGGAGTTCTCGAGAGCACGTTTCTCAGTGAGGACAGAAACGGGAACAAGGTGGAAAAGAAGAGAATGTTGTTTTGGTGCAGAGAGGGAGACCAAAGAGTTCTAAAAAGAGACAGAGAAGGTGGTAGGGTGTCCCGTCCCACGGGACTCGGTTATTCGTGGGCGCGAGGGGGACCCAGCCTGAAAAGCAATGGGCGAGAAAGAAGGAGCGAGGCCAAGCAAAGTTCTTGTCAAGGTCTGTTTAATGGTGGCGGGGATCAGCCTTTTAAGCTTGTAAGCGCGGGAAGGCAAAGAGGGCAGGGTATTGTTGGAGCTTTTCATTGGTCAGGGCGGCGGTGTGGTGAGGCTTGAATGCTGTGTCTTCATTCTATTGGTTCTGGGTAACTTAAGTCACTGGGCTTCACAGCGCAGGCGCGGAAGGGAGGGGAGCCAGGGAGGAGGAAGTAAAGATCAGGTTATGTGGAGGGCCATGATTGGGCGTGACATAGTCTCAGAACACTTCTGACTTTTCCTAAAAAGGCCAATCTTAGCTCAGGAGAAAGGTAGATACTTTTGGCGCGATTTTTTGGTGCCACCAAGGAGGAAGAGAAGGG